>WURV02217506.1:0-10639 GCA_011762755.2 Epimenia babai
CTTCAACGTGGCCACAGCGTCCATAGCATCACGTACAGTATCGGGTTTTTTATTCTGGGTTGGGTCAGCCTCATAATTATCGTCGTCGTCGATGTCACTCGTTTCCATCTTGATCTCGTGAAGTATTGATTGAGCTGGTGCATGCCAGTTTTTTCCGCCGTATCGCACGTATGAATTTTGCCCTCCATGTCCATACGATCGTCGATTGTCAAGCGTAAATCATTTCTCCCATATTCATACTCAAGCGTATCGTCACGTGTAGGCTATTATGCACGTGTATTGTACTACCGAACAGTATGTTTTGACAAACTGATAGCAAGAACAACACCGGCACCTAAAAATCATCAAGTGTCTTAGAGAAGAGTGTTATAGACCTCCGCAGTATTGATTGATCGATATAATCCGTCATTGCGATTGGCAGTCGGCGTGTGATTGGCAGCGCGACGTCTTTGTGTTCGGCAGTCGGCGCATGATTGACAGCCGACGGCCAGTCGCTGAGGAGTAAAATTCTACTCGCTGGACCGTCTGCGACACGCGACCAGTCGCATCAGGCAGTTGGTCGCTTAATACAGTGTACTTATATAAGGAAAATGTTCGGGAGCGCCAAAAGGCGGTCGCTTAAGACAAGTGGTCGCTGAATACGGGTGGTCGTTAGAGCAAGTTTCACTGTATATCAAAAATAAAAAATTTATGGCCAATTGATATTGGTTACATTTTTGTGGCTCCCCCAGTATTACAAAAGCATTCATAGTGTGAGTAGTTGTAGAAATCTTAGAAAGCATGAAAAAATGCAAGGGCTTTTAAGACTATTTGAATTAATTCATAAAAGAGCTTTCACACTGATGTAATTCGCTTCGACAGGCTTATCAAATGAAATTTATAGGCTTTTTCTTCACTAAGCCTGGCATTGCATATCATGCGAAAGCGTGTTTATGAATAATTTTAATTAGTCTCAAAAGGTGTTACCCTTACATTTTTCAAAAGAGTCCAGTGTTACTATTAGTTATGTAAACAATCATGAATGCTGCGATTTATTTCAGAAAATTCTGAAAAAAAAACGTTCTAGTCGGGCGTATCTATCCTGCTGACTACCTACAAAAACGAGAGGAAAGAACACGACACGGCAGAATCTCGCAGAAGAATAAATACGCATGCATAATTTGCATAAACATGGTAAACATCGAGGAAAGGAAAAAATGCCGCGAGAAAAGATCAAGATCGGCAGACGAAATGATATAAAGCAGATGGATGAAAATGAAACGCAAGCTTCAACATCCCCAACAGACCTAGGGATATGGTCGGACGGGGGGATAAGTTTAACAAGTCCCGAGCATATTTCAGTAGCATATCCAATTTGTTGAACTGGCCCATGTTCTTGGATGGTGTATCGACTGGAGGGTGGTGAAATTCCAATTGAGATAATATAATAAAAACTCAGCATGATACAACTGTAGTCCTATACATATAAATGTATATATATATATTATTCGTGGTGAATTTACCTATGTTTTTTTACTATTAACTTAATCCACATTAACTTCTTTTCAGTAGATTGGGTAGCGCAACCCCAAAAGATCACACTTCTTAGCACCCCCCCTCCATTTCAACAAGAAATCTTCCGTGATAAAACAAACCATGTATACAAAGTGTGAAAAATTAGTGTATAGTTTTACTACTATTCTATTGTGTATATTTCAATTTCGTTTTTATATACGTGGTTTCTTATTGAATAAAACAATAACAATGATAATAATAATAGTAATAATAATTTTTATACACACACGATAGAAATTTGGTTTGTTAGAAGTCGGATATTATTATTTGTGTTCACAACATAAAGAAAAATTTCTAAATAACAACACTAAGAATTATGACATCGAGGTAAACTGGGGGTACTGTACTGTATTAGGAAGTTATGTCTTCAGTTTAATCACAATGGCTGATTTCAGAATTTTATGCTCTGACTAGAAAGTCCAATGCCTAGTAAAGATCAATAAAACTCGGTGATTCCATCATTTTATGCTGTCGGTAGAATGTCTATTTCAGATTAATCGCATTGAGAGTGAGATCATTATTTCCGTTATTTCATGCCATTCTACCACTCAAATATCTTATGTTTGCTGAGAATCGATAAAAATTTGTCTTCCTCGTAGAGAAAAAAATTTCACTTCCTGTTAGAAAACCTCGACCAATTAAGTGAACCGTGCAGTAAAAGGGAACCATGATATGTACAGTAAAAATATGATATATGCCAATGTATATTGTGTAGTGAAAAGAGATCACAAATGCCTGTACTGTCAAAAGCTGCTAAAACAGCCAAAGCAAAAATCTGCCAAAAAGTTGAAATTACAATACATGACACTGAAAATTGTATATGTATGTATATATTATATTTATATGTATATATATATGTATATATAATGGAAATCTGTCAATAGATATACAATAAAAAGCTGTAAATAATTTAAAAAAGAATCTGTCTTTACAATAAATATCTGTCAATACATCTAAAATGAAAATCTGTCAATACATATATGATAAAAAGCTGTCAATACATATACAAAGAAAAGCTGTCAATATATATAAAATAAAAAGCTGTCATTACATATACAATGAAAAGCTGTCAATATATATAAAATAAATAGATGTCATTACATATACAATGAAAAGCTGTCAATATATATAAAATAAAAAGCTGTCATTACATATACTATGAAAAGCTGTCAATATATATAAAATAAAAAGATGTCATTACATATACAATGAAAAGCTGTCAATATATATAAAATAAAAAGATGTCATTATATATACAACAAAAAGCTGTCATAACATGTACAACAAAAAGTTATCGATCAATATGAAATAAAAAGCCGCAAATGCATGCTGGGCACGCAAACCTGATCTCTGTGGGTTCGTGGACTAGGCGCAGAGAGGCGCTATCGTTTTCAGTCACGTAAGTTATTTGCTGTACCGGCCCTTCTCGCTCAATCTCATAATGACTGTTTGTACGATACGCACGATTGTTTTGGTATATAATTCAATCAAATCTCATCAAGATGGAGCAAAACACGATATGAAACGGAGAGGTAGCAGCTAATAGACGGGATACAATCAGCATGAACAGCGAGATTTCGTAAAAAAGGTACACTTTGTCGGGCGTAGTTAAGTCGGTGGTTGGAGAAACGCAGGAGAAGGCACCTTCATAAGCAATAACCTCTGAAATAAGCTATTAACAGGGTACTATTCCAACGCAAGCAAGGTGAAACCTTCTCATTACTGAGACCAAGTAGGGACCTGACCATATCTGTATATGAGATTGTGTTTGCCTTGATCTTTGCTCGCCTATATGGTTTCACCTTTATTTTTCCTATTCGACGGTCTAACTTAACAGGTAACCCGCATCTCTATGTCAAATACGTATCATTATTAAATATCACTGTTAAGTTACTTACGGCTGCGTTTGAGGCTCAATGCTCAGCTGTGTCTTGAACGGTGTCTCTGTCACCATCGGCACAAAATCAGCTGACAAATGAAATACATCAAAAATATCACTGTCTCCGGAGATTAAAGATGCCACAGTGATAAAAATCACCTCAGAGAGCGTATAATAATATAGCACATAATACTGCTACTCAAATCAAATATCACTGTTGTCAGTGGATAAAGATGTTACAGTGATAACGTCAGTCACAGGGAGAAAGAGAGTATAATAATATAGCACATAATACTGCTACTCAAATTAAATATCACTGTTTTCAGTAAATAAAGATGTTACAGTGACAAAATCAGTCAGAGAGAGAGTATAATAATACAATACATGATACTACTCAAATGAAATTTAACAGTAACATGCAGTAACAACCTTGAACATCAAACCGGATAAAGATTGTTGGTGGAAAAATCGTTACACTGCTGACTAGAATGTCAACAGATAGTGTACTATTATTTTCACTATTCTTTCATTATTGCATCTGCACACTTATATCTGAGAGTCTGGGGGGCAGGTGGCGCAGATAGAGCATCTGACTTTGAATTGGTCCCTGGTTCAAATCCTGTTCTAACCAGTATACTAACTGTGGCGTTCTTCGAGCTGAAAATTCGTTAAACCCCATTGCCCATGGGGGTCTGGGTAGTCCATGCAGTGTGGTTCTGTTGAGGCTTTATCCCCTGACGTTTGCTGTGCTTCAAATGTTCATATGTGCTCTTACCTCCGCGCTATATCATCATTTGGAACCAGTGGCGTGAATGGAAAAAGGTCAATTGTCTGCCCAGACCCGGTGGGTTTTTCACACTAGGTGTTTTTCCCCACCCCATATAAGTGAGGCTAATCAGTTTGTCGTGTTAACCACATTAATAGGCTAGCTTTGTATAAGGGCCGTGAGTGGCCTCTCACAACGATGACTTCGGTAATCAGCCTATAAATACATAGATACATATATGTGAGACTCTAACAGACTACTATGACTCACGTTGAACGTAAAGTTTCGCTTTGCTGGAGGTGGAGCCCGCAATATTAGCGGCAGAACATTGAAAACTGCCGGCATCCGCCAATTTTGCCGATGGTATGAACAATTCGGCTTGCCCAAACTCGAATCTCAACCTGCGATGAATCGTGATAAGCATTGTGATGAAATTCCGTGTGATGTGCACTGTGATATATAGCCGCGTGATGAGTACCGTGATATTTTTCCATGGGATAAGCAGTGCATATATAGACATGTGGAGGCAGTCGGTGTGATATATTGCAAAGTGATAGGAATTGTGGTGGTAAATAGCTCGCTTATGATCCTATGAGCAATGTGATGAATCGCGCAGCATAGTGATAAATAGGTATGCGTAATGTGATAGATAAAAAGGGCATAATGAATAGTGTGATAAAAACTTGAGCACCGTGATAGACAACTACATCATGAAGACTGTAAAATTCCATATGGCGATCACTGATAAAATACTATGTGATCAGAATGGTGATAAATTTCCATCTTGTGCCATGTGATAGATGAGCTACGACAAGGTTCACACAGTGACGGCAGTTTAGTCGCAAATGTCAAATTCAATAATGACTAAAAGGAATAGACACTCGCAACACATGCATGAAATGCAGTATATGAGTATCTATGCATAAGACACTTCACAATGAAAGCACTAATGCAGTACGTACTGGTAATGAGGATGGTTGGTTGGGATGGTCTTGCCATCCTTGAGGAAGCGCAACATGGGAGGGGGTGACCCAGACACGTGACAGACCAAGGTCACGGGTTCTCCCTCCTTCACCCACACATCCTGCATTCTGGTCGTGAACTTCGGTAATTCCATCTGTTGCTTCTCTGCATTACGATGAGTTGAACATAAAAAAGTTATTGATCATTTTTTTTAGGTAAAATACAATGTAGGAATACATGGCACAATTAAGATGATGTATAACGCGCATATTTCGATGCAATCGGGTGTTGAGTTCGAATTCACCCTCTTACACATAAATTGAGTGAATATTTCGTGCTTGTACATTAAGAAAGATATCTATAGATGCGAGTTTTAGTAAAAACAATTCATGGATGATGAATCGAATCAATAAATCTAAACAATCCTTCTTGTCATCAAGATTGTACACAATGTTAAGGTGTCTCAACAGTCAATGCCATGGATGAGTTCTGATCTATGAAAACACATAATCGAGAAACACACCGAGAAGATTGAGTCGGACAGTGAAGCTAGCTTCTCCAGCTCTGTTCTTAGCAACGCAAGTGTAGACGCCATCGTCGAGTCGTGTGGTGGCCGTGATGATCAGTGAACTGATGCCTTCTTCGTTGATCACGATCTACAGTAGACAGCCGAGCGCTTACTGTTGATACTGATCTACCATAAACAGTCGAGCTCTTACTGTTGATACTGATCTACCGTAAACAGTCAAGCTCTTACTGTTGATACTGATCTACCATAAACAGTCAAGCTCTTACTGTTGATACTGATCTACCATAAACAGTCAAGCTCTTACTGTTGATATTGATCTACCATAAACAGTCAAGCTCTTACTGTTGATACTGATCTACCATAAATAGTCAAGCTCTCACTGTTGATACTGATGTACCATAAACAGTCAATTTATAAAAAATAAAAGACAAATATTAACACTTAATCTCATGATATTGTTATTGTGGATCTATTTATTATTAATTTTGAGACCATGTAATTGCCACGCACCTTTATTCTGTCATCATCGTGCAGCTGGACACCCTCGTGATACCACGACACGTCCGGGCGTGGCCGTCCCGCAATAATAGAGTCGAATCGCACGGTGTACCCCTCGCGGACTTGCTGATCTTCAGGAATAGTTTTAAAGACTGGACGAAAATACGACTCGAATATACCGCCTTCGTCGTCCGGCCCAGCATCCGACACTAGCGGCGTCTGCATCTTCTCCAAAGTGTCAGGCGTCACGAACGACGTGTCGTCGACAACTCCGATGCATTCGACGTACAGCTTTCCTGAGCACGTCTGCGTGCCTGATGGATTAACCGCGAGGACCGTGTAATGTCCGGCATCTTCGGGAAGAGCTATGCGGATCTTCAACGTGCAGTAACCATCCGGGGTGTACTTGACCTCGTAACGATTAGAGCGTCTGATGCGGATTCCGTCTTTAAACCAAGTGATCTGCACGATGACAGACGGAATGTCAATTATCTCAAACCCATTACATCTCCAAAACACATGGCAAGTGCGCTAAAATAGATGTAATATATGAATGCATGATTAATGCACATTTCTGCGGCTGCCGGTTGGCTTTGTAAACTAGTGGTGTGAATAAACGGAGATCAACTGACTGCCTAGAACTCAGCGATTGCACCACGTTGATTCCACCACCATAACGGATTAAGCTCTATAACAGGCACTTGTAAATTTACTTTCCCAGTGCATATTAATTTGCGTTGCCACAAAAAATTTAACCGGTATGGCTAAGTCGATCAGAGCAATTGTACCTTGCCCAAGGCTACAAGGAAAGACAGAATGGTATTACCTGGATTCGAACCCGTCACCTTCTGGTTCAGATGCCAGCGCTCTACCACTGAACTACCCCTAACCTACTGAGCTATCAGGTCTTTTTATTTTACTTACTTCCCGAAAAGCACTTTACAGTACCATTTACTATTATTTCATCATTATTTAACGGAAAAACACAATGGCATTGCCCGGATTCAAACCATCCACCTTCTGGTTTGTCAGCCAGCTCTCTGAGCTATCCCATTACCAATATATACATAGTTTAGCTCAGTAAAGGGCCAATGGTGTGGAAGATAAGTTCACCCCAGTGTATAGGCTGCCTTTTTAAGGGCCAACCGATGATAAAGGCGAGAAAATCCCAGCTTTTAGCAACAAAAAAAAACACTATAAATATGATTAGGTAGAAAAATAGGATTCAAAACCAGGTAGACATACCTGGGGTCGAGGTGTTCCATTTATCTTGCAGACAAACGTTGCATCAGACCCTTCGATAAGGCGGAAGTCATTCAGCTTCTGGGAGAAGACTGGCGGGGTTGGGCGAGCGGTTGGCTTCATTTCTTGCGGAATGTCAGGCTCGTCAGTTTCAGTCTCGCTCTGACGTTTGATGAGGTCATCGCGATAATCTATCTCGTGCATGAGACGCTGCTCGAACTTCGACACGACGAAATCCTGCGAGAGAACAAAACGAACGGACGGTTACACGTAATCATGCGGACGCTCGCGCTGTTATAAACCCATCCGTGTTTATTACATATAAACAGGCTCAAACTCTACACAAAAATATAACTTTTATAGGAAGGAGTTGTAGTGGCTCATAGATAACGGGAAATACAGACAATTTGTCAGCTTGCGATATTATCGTCACATGATCGTTGGGGTGAATCCTGTAACAGGTGGTTCCTTCAGCCCACAGTCCCCTCTACATTAACAATCAAGACTTCAATGTATCTGACACTGCGTATGACACCTGACACTGCGTATGACACCCGACACTGTGTACGACACCTGACACTGCATATGACACCTGACACTGCGTATGACACCTGACACTGCGTATGACACCTGACACTGCGTATGAGGAATCATATAGTGTTAGTCCAATTTATAGTCACGTAAAGATTAAGGGCAACACCGTTTGTCGACTAACTAGTTTATTTGATCGCAAGCTTTCGCATAAACAGTATGCTTCATCGGGTGGCGAAAGTAGGAATTACAACGTAATTATAAATACAAGTGGTGAACACAGCACAGCTGTCCAAAAAGAATGAGAGAAAACCGACCAAGGAATTATATATATAACAAAGCCCAATGACAGACAATATAAATATGGAACAATGATGCGTATTAGGGAAATATTCATGGCTGCTAAAGTGGTTCGAATTGGGGCTTCTTTTCTGCAAGCAGATGGGATTTGGAATCTGCATAAAGCGTACCCACATATACCCCACATGCTTCCCTGCATGAAACATGCAGGATCTTCATGCATGACATATTAAGACTTATTTTACCTGACTGGAATACCTTACATAATCATATGATGGGACATTCAGCATAATAAGGTGCAATTGACAACCAAATTTTTGTCATATTTATGGCGATTTTGCCTACATATAACGTATGATTTCCATTTCGATAATGTTTACAATTTCCACTGTATTACTCAACATTGTTATCTATTTCGTGCTCGCTGTAAATGTTTATAATTGTATCTAACATCAATCTGTATTACCCATATACTGTCAATTTTATATAATAAGTAATTACATTGTAGTCTTCAACCATTAGGCTATTGTTTCATGTAAAGTGTGTTTGACAGCTAAGTTAATAAGTACACTTTAATCAAATAAATTTCATTTCATTTTCATTCATTAACACATGACTAACAAAGATACTTACAAATTTATGGTTACTATGATTAACTAGAAATATAAGAAATACGCTTCAAAATCAAACTGGATGATAAGTCGAAAATAAATGAGACATACAGTAAGATCACAGATAGAGGAAATATAACTAAAATTATAACGCACAGTGGAAGTGTCACACATAAAATCCTGCTGTTAAACTACTTTATTTATCACATGGAATATACAACATAAAAGAGAATTATGTAGTATTGTAGTAAATAACTCAAGCAAAACTATCACACGGCCAAGGATGAAACTTGGAAACTAAATCAATAACCATGTGATTATCCCATCATTTTTTGACACAAAACATTATACCAGAAACGTGTATGATCCACTCTACTCTCTACCACTGCCTGGCAGCATCGCGGCATGTTCTAAATGACGTGCTAGAAGTGCTGCTGGGAGATGTGCCAATCCCTGAAAGGGGCTTCTCGCAGCTGTTGGAGTGTTGCAGGTGAGTTGTTTCTGGCTGATATGGCCGTCTGGAGCATATAATAATTCAAGATGAATAAAAGTTGCAATGTGCTTTTATAGCAGCCAACAGTTTTCATCACTGTTCATCATTGCTACTCTCCTCATAGATTTGATTTTTATTAGGTACTTTGTTCTAGTGAATTTTTATAGCGTTGTAATGCTCTAATGACGCTTCACTTCTCAAAAACGGTGCCAGATACCTAAATGCGCAGTGCACAGAAGAAAGCTTGCCTCTGTAGCTCAGTTGGTAGAGCACCAGAGCGGTTATCTGGAGGTTATGGGTTCGAGTCCCATCAGAGGTATAGGTTTTTCTGTGCATTTCTTTCCAACTATTCAGAGAACTACATAGGCTTCCCCCATTACATATGTTAGCAATGTTACATACATCTTAGATACATGCGGCATATCCAACCAAGTGTCAAATCTGGGATATCAACCAAGTGTAAAATGTGGGATATCACACAATAGGCCTGGCTTACGTAACTGTGATGAAGATATTGTGACAGATTTGATACTTGTGTGTTTATGATAGCCAAAGTACAATAACTTGCATAATACAAGTTACTACCTATATATTATATACATTATGTGAGTGATCCCTTATTAATTTCGAGTAATATATCCAGTTAGTAAATAAAGAATCTCTATATACCACCTAAACCATCGGCAATGATGCTCGACAATGGTTCACAAAATGTTGGAAGATTTCACTCATAGGATTAAAAGAGAGACATACATGTTATGATGTAAAAAGTGATAAAACATACGATAATAAAACTTGATGGAACATGATTGTGATTAGCTAGACTAATAACACAAGGGTAAACAATATCTAAAATGTCTATACAGGTGTAAAAAGGTGCTTTTAAATTCAGAAAAGCGGGAGTTGATCTTAAAGAGAGGAAAATATCTAATTATTTATTACAGAATTATCTTTTATCTACTGCTTGCATTTACTTTACATGATTCCATTTGATCGCAAAGGAGAGTAGTGGGAATAGTTTGATAGTTTCAATAGTACCAGTAATAATACTTGCTAGAATAAAATCAAAACCTACACGGGATTGCCTTAGTGGTTCTATATAATAACAGTAGAAAAATGCACAGAAAAAATTCGAAGACCAGACAGTTTGAGAGCATGGGTCAGCCTCCACGAGAAGCATTCCTGTGTGTTTCTCTTGTGTCAGCAGACTCATTTAGATAGATTGAGAGTTTAGTATTAAACTGAAAGTATGATATTGTGTAACACTAAGCAC
>WURV02217517.1:0-10638 GCA_011762755.2 Epimenia babai
AATCAAGTCTCACATATCCGGCAGAATGTGCAACATATGTAGGCCTTATATCTCGTCATCTCATTGTAAATAATCAAGTCTCACATATCCGGCAGAATGTGCAACATATGTAGGCCTTATATCTCGTCATCTCATTGTAAATAATCAACTCTCACATATCCAGCGGAATGTGCAACATATGTAGGCCTTATATCTCGTCATCTCATTGTAAATAATCAAGTCTCACATATCCGGCGGAATGTGCAACATATGTAGGCCTTATATCTCGTCATCTCATTGTAAATAATCAACTCTCACATATCCGGCGGAATGTACAACATATGTAGGCCTTATATCTCGTCATCTCATTGTAAATAATCAAGTCTCATATATCCGGCGGAATGTGCAACATATGTAGACCATATGTAGGCGCTTGCAACCAGTGGCATGAATTGACAAAGATCACCTACAATGTGCCCAGCTGGGTTTTCTACGCCGTGTTGTGTCCATCCTTATAACTGAGACTAATCCATTGGCCATATTAATCACAGACTCGCTTTAAAAAGGGCCAATAAGGCCCAGGCCAGGTGTAAGCTATCTACTGCTATACACATAAACATCTAAATTATTTTACGAGTGGTATTTATTTCTTTATTTATAGGCTGATTACCGAGGTAATCGCTGCGTAGGCCATTTTCAGATGTGGCACTTTACAAAGCTAGCCTATGTGGTCAACACAACAATTTGATAAACCTCACGTTCAGTATATTGGTCAAGGCGAGGGACCACTGGATTCAAAGTCAAATTTTCTAACCACTACGCCAGCTGCCCCAAAATTATTTTATGAGTGGTATAATATTTTTGCTGAATATTTCACAGGTTTTAGTTTCTATATTTTGGTTTTTATTAAAGGTCAAATTAAATATATTTGATTTAAAGTGCACTATTAGCAACACTGTCTAACACACTAAGGTAAAGTAATTCTCTGGAGTAAAGTGTAAAGTAATTCTGAATTTTAGAGCCGTTTTCACAACTCCCGATGCAACAGTATATGACAAATTACTGGAGGTGGCAGCTTAGGAAAATATTTATTTTTTAAGTTTCTATATGTCTTTTGTTGTTTAAATGCACATATATAGACATCTGAGGCTGAGCGTCACCGCCTCACCGAGATGAGGTGTTACAGCACTTGATACAGCATCAAACATACAAGATATTGTACATGTAGTGCCTGTGACAGTGATGGGTAGATGGCTGATTAAACATACGGAACGTATTTTGGTTTTCACTTAGCTTTTGGATACTTTTGAGTAAGCTCCACATTGGGGATTTTTTGATAATATTTCATTATATTAGGACATATACATTTGCGTAGACCATATAATATATTAGACTTTGGTTCATTGTAACATATCTGATAAATTAAATCATTGGATGACCTCATAATGGAAGGAAATGGGATTTCCCATCCCCGGTATGTGGCTGTTGACAACGTATTGACCCCCTCCCCTTCAGGCTGGCTACCATCGCTAAGCAGTCATGTAGTAGAGTTACATAGACTATTTCGGGTTCATTAGCTTTTATGGTGATGTTTTGAATTGTTAAGCTGTCTGTTTAACGGTGGATTGCATACCTTTATCAGTATTGGGCAGACAGAGACATAGAATACAAGAAGAGCCAGATTGACAAAAGTCCAATCATACCTGACATGCTATTTGATGCTGATGAACGCATGTTATACGCTCTCACCAAAAATAAGGTTACTACAGTTCCATGTCGAGTTTGATGAAATAGTTCTGTGGAGATATGTTGCGTATTAATATCATAAGTATATAAGTGTAAGGAAATAGTTCTTTCTGTGGAGATATGTTGCGTATCAATATCATAAGTATATAAGTGTAGAGTTATGATAAGTATTATTATCATAAATATATGAATGTGAAGAAATAGTTCTCTGGAGTTATGATGAGTATTAATATCATAAGTATGTAAATGTGAAGAAATAGTTCTCTGGAGTTATGATGAGTATTAATATCATAAATATATGAATGTGAAGAAATAGTTCTCTGGAGTTATGATAAGTATTAATATCATAAATATATGAATGTGAAGAAATAGTTCTCCGGAGTTATGATGAGTATTAATATCATAAGTATGTAAATGTGAAGAAATAGTTCTGTGGAGATATGATGCGTAATGATATCATAAGTATGTAAATGTGAGGAAATAGTTCTGTGGAGATATGATGCGTATTGATATCATAAGTATGTAAATGTGAGGAAATAGTTCTGTGGAGATATGATGCGTAATGATATCATAAGTATGTAAATGTGAAGAAATCATTCTCAGGACTTAACATATGTAGCAGTATAATTATATTAGGCAGAGAGCGTCAAGTTTGATGTGCTATTGTACATATAGGTGCAGACAAAAATGTAACAGTGCATTATCTATGAATTTATCCAATCAAATGTGGTGGTTGTACCGGAGTAGAAACCATTTTCTATGACTTGATACAGGTATCGAGACTGGTGCTGTCAGACTGTGAACAATACAAGACGTGTGACACATGTTCCGCATCAAACAATCCACACTGTGGGTGGTGCACCCTCAAAACATCGTACGTGTTTAGTAATCAACACACGACATGTTGTGTTGTTACCGATGTAAGTTACACGGGATAAAACTTTCACGGGATCTGGAAATCTCTCCTAAGATTAACATCTGATGAGTGACATCTGGTGAATTTTAGGATGACCTGCATAACTTTTCCTTTTTGATATGAGCCAAAAGTTCATTTTATTTAATTTTATAGTCATTTTTGGGTTTTCTTAAAAACTATGGTCAAAAGTATTGCCAATCTAGCATTTTACACTCCAGTAAAATTAAGTGTGATGAGTCTGCCTTTTGCTTTAGGGATGGTTGGTAAACCACAATAGGTTTGACTGAAATGATTTTATTTCAAGTAGGATTTTCTACTCTCGCGGGAAAATATCCGTATCTCTGACAAATGTTGATTGATTTCAATTTTTCATAGCTTACTTTAAAGAGAAATAGCAGGCCTTTCTAATGATACTCATATGTATATTCCTTGCATCTTGAGTTTGTAGCAGGTTGGCGAAAAAATTTTTTTGTGACACTTTATAGGTAGAAATATAGGTAGAGATATATGTAGATATGAAGGTAGATATAAAGTTAGATAAGGAGGTAGAAATAAAGGTGGATATGAAAGTAGCTATAGAGGTAGATATGAAGGTAGATATAAAGGTAGATATGAAGGTAGATATACAGGTAGGTATAAAGGTAGATATAAAGGTAGATATAAAGGTAGATATACAGGTAGATATGAAGGTAGATATACAGGTAGGTATAAAGGTAGATATACAGGTAGATATAAAGGTAGATATAAAGGTAGATATAAAGGTAGATATAAAGGTACATATGAAGGTAGATATACAGGTAGATATAAAGGTAGATATAAAGGTAGATATAAAGGTAGGTAGTTAGAACTTAAGTATCTCTAATGTTATGAAACTCAAATGGAATGGAATTTCATGATGTATTAGTTAATTTTAAAACATCTGATGTTAATTTACATCTGTTTGTACTTTGTATATCTGCAGGTGTTTAACAGAGTCTGTGTGTAATGGCACCTGGCTACAGGCGAATGGGACATGCATCGCTATTGTCTCAGTCCACCCATCTGATCATATTAACTTATTACAGTCTCCTCCATCTAAGGTAACGTTTCTAATTATTGTTTTATTGTTTTCATTTTAATTCTGTTTGTTTACGAGGGTATCTTTTTATTGGATTTCTGGATCATAAGATATATCCTCCACTATCCCTCTGCCCGCATATATTGTGAATTGATCTCAACATAAAGAATGTTTTTTGTTGATGTCAGGGGGCATATGTCAAAGAAATAGATAAAAAAGTTATAACCATTATGATATTAAGTCATATGAACTCTGATAGTACTGTAGGTACAGAGAAGTCCACAGAAACACCTATATTCCAATATAATCAGAGGTATAGGTTTTTTTCTGTGTGTTTCTCTCCAGTTATTGATAGAACCACACTGACTACCACCAACACTATTGCAGGTAGTGTGTCATCAAGTATATACTACACTGTATAAAAGTTTTTTTGATGTCAGTTTAGTTGCATCATTTGAAAAGGTAGACCTGTAACAGGTGCTAGTAAGCCAATCACGTATTTCCTTTTTATGCGTGTAGCTGACTAATCATTCATGATTTCAATCATGTATTTGAAGTCTTTACTTTGTTATTAGCAGATTTATTTCGTAATATCTATAATATTTTGTACAGGGTCAACATAGTATCGAAAGGTTCAACTTCTAATCAAAGTAGTAAAAAAAGCTATATAGTACAAAATTTATAGATTTATAGATTGCAACAATCAGCCAATAAAAGTTGTCAGATGCAGTTTACAATCACTGTTAATGGCAGCTATTTAGCATAAGAACAATAGTTCCAACACTCGCAGTGATAGATGATATCAAGCATATACTGATATACATATAGCTTTACTCCAGTCATTGAGGATAAATGGCTTGCTGGGAATCATCGCAGAAAAGCCAACTAGTGAGCAGTTTCGAACCCTCTCCATTTCCATTACACGTCTAGTGTTCCTACCACTTAATTATCTGATACGCCTCGTAATCGGAGGGTTCACTATGTAATAAAAAGTGCTCATCTCGTAATCACAGGACTTGTGTGAATCTTTGGATTTGTTTGCTGATAATGTCTTGCTATTGAATTTTTAAGGTATTTTGTGATGCGGCTAACATCATGTGGATATGATGCGATGGTAATTAGGATAGCCAATGTGATTCCATGAATGTTTGGAGAGAAATGCACAGGAAAAAACCTATACTCCTGATAGGTGGATAAGATGATATGACTAACATGGTGTTGCAAGTACAATGTGGTTAGCGCGTGGTCAACATAATCCGACTTGCATGGCAAGTTTCATCAGTCATTGAAGTAAAAGTTATCACCGTGTTGAATTTCAGCTGACTTTCGAAACCACTAAACTGCCTCTGCTGGCTAGCTATTCGTGCATCTATGTGATTGGCCCGAAGAAGTGTGACATTCCCAACAAGGAAGCAATAATCGCCTCGTACATAACAAGCGGCACGAGAGATGGACCGAATGTGACATGTGACATGCCACGAGAAATAGGGCGTGGTTTCCTCGGCTCTCACAGTCAGTATTGTTGACGTGAGGGTTTAAATGACTTACGGGTAACTTTAAAAGTTAATAGGCGACCGACCATGAAATACCAACGCTATAACGTTGTGAATACTTTGCACATAATCAGCTCAACCCTTTGGATAGATAGTGGTATACTCTTGACAAACTTTGTCACCTTTATATAAATTTTCTGTTGTAAGACTTTGTAGGTACTGTAGCTGTCAGAGCAAAATAGACAAAATTTGGCATCATGATTTTATAAAATGTTTGAATATAAAGGGTTCCCCCCTCCAAAAAAATATGCTGATATGGCTACACTGGGGATGATGCCCCTGCATTATCTAGCGTAAAAAAGTGGGTAGCCGAGTTCAAGCGACGCAGGGAGGGTCTCGAAGATCAGCTGAGGTCTGGAACGCCATCGACTCCAATGAGCGGAGAGTACATCGAGCATGTGCAGAGGGTAGTGATGGGTGATAGCTGACCTTATCTCATACAGATAGCTACTGAGGTGGGTGTATCCAATGAGCGAGTTCATAATCATTCTGCATACAAACCTGGAGATGTCAAAGATTTCTGCTCGATGGGTTCCAGGACCTCTCACACCCGAACAAAAGCAAACCAGACTTTTCATGTCATGGGTTAACTAGGAATGCTTTGAAGCCGATCCTGCCAATTTTATGGCACATTTTGTTACTAAGTATGAGGGTTGGGTCCACCACTTTGAGCCAGATATCAAACGCCCCAGTCAGTGCAGTGGAACATACCTCTTGTCCCCCTTCTAAGGAGGCGAAGATGGTCTCTGCTGCTGGACAGTCGATGGTCTTCTGGTATGCTGGGGATATTATTGCACAAGTGTGGCTTCGTTCGAACTCTTTGAGCAGCCCCTCTATTCACCTGATTCGCCTGTCTCAGACTATCAATGGTACCAGATAGGTTCCCAAACCTCAAAAAACACATCTCTGGGAAAAGTATCTTATGATGATACCTTATGTGCCATAGAGCAGTTTTTCGTGAGAAAGCTTTCTACAGTTCTGGTTTCCAAGATCTCTAACATCGATGGAGTACGTGTCTGAACCTTAAAGTGACTACATTGACAAATAGACTCGAAATCATTGCATTCTTAAATGGAAACTCTGTCAGCTTATAAACTTTTCAAGTGACCCTTGTATTAATTCACCTGACTTTTCAAGTGACTTTCGTATTAATTCACCTGACCTTTGTATTAATTCACCTGACCTTTATTAATTCACCTGACCCTCGTATTAATTCACCTGACCCTCGTATTAATTTACCTGACCCTCGTATTAATTTACCTGACCCTCGTATTAATTCACCTGACCCTCGTATGATTTCACCTGACCCTCGTATTAATTCACCTGACCCTCGTATTAATTCTCCTGACCTCGTATTAATTCACCTGACCCTCGTATCATTTCACCTGAGTTTGTTAGGTGAGCTATGTCTTCAGATTGAACTTTGTCTATCATCCATCCTCAATACAACCTGTCAATGGCTATGAAGATATTTCTTCATTTTTTCTTGTTCCCTATTTTTAGTTCACCTGAGCTTATGCTCAGTCAGCTTTTCTGATCGGAGTTTTTCTACCGTCCATCAGTCCGTCCATCCGTCCATCCATCCATCCGTCCATCCGATGTAAACATTTTCTTATCGCAGAGGTCTGCCATTTGGCAGATGTTGTCTTTTGGTTGGTTGCCCTTAGGTCTTCTCCCTCTCTTCTTTGCAGTCACTTCTTAACCACATCTCTGTCGTCAAGCTTATCAGTTTTTGTAGAAATATGTACTGATTACCTTTTATAATTCTTTGTACATATTTTTTTTTCTTCGACACTTGATGATATATTTTTTATATCTAATGTGCGCGATACAAATGTTTATCAATAGTATTAACTCAAGTCCAATGATCTAACGACTGAGCCACATACTTCTAATATGTCCCTTACCTCACATTGATTATGATTACCTCGATGATGATATCATGAACTCATGTTAAGGCACCAAGAGCATCTGTCTGCAGCTCGCTGGCTCTGGTCTCGGGGCCCTCGTCTCTCACAAACTCACATATTTCAGCTGCCCCAACTTCAAAACGTATGTTATTGTATTTCCTTATTACTCTTCATTATTTCATGTCCTAATTGTAGAAAGCATCAAAAATTGATATCTTTGCGCATTAAATAATGCAGTTTGCAGTTTCTCATGTCAGTCCATATTTAACTTGAGTTTTTCCTCGGATATCAAAGATATGAATATAACAAAAAATAAATAAATAGCGAATATAGTGAGAATTGTTCTGAGTTGAACGAGTTGCTCAGCACATTACAGTACATCACAATTATTATCATGACTGAGAGAAATGCACAGAAAAAAACCTATATCTCTGATGGGATTCGAACCCAGAACTTCCAGACAACCGGTCTCGTGCTCTACCAACTGAGCTACAAGGGCAAGCTTTCTCCTGTGCATTTAGGTATTTAACACCGTTTTTTTCAAGTCTGTATATCATAGCCAGCGATATACACAAATATCTGTTACAAGCATGATTATGGACCATAAATTGATTGGCTGATTTTTGCGGTGTTCCATATTCATGTGACGGTGATAGGTGTAGCCAATGTGGTCAGTAGGTAGAGCACCCGACCGGTTATCTGGAGGTCCCGGGTTCGAGTCCTATCAGACGTATAGGTTTTTAAATTAGATATAAAGGGGCTAACAAAAGCTACCATACATATATGCGGAACACCAATGTTTTCAAACAAGTTTCTGACAATTTCCAACATGTTTTTTATGGTCTATGCAATGGACATGCAATCCAGTGTAATAATTCATACATACAGTCCATTGATATTTCGAAGGTTTACATACGTTTCGTTGTTTGTACACTGGACACTGTTCACACAGCTGTAGGCAGTGCGTGAGAGAGAAGCGGCAATGCTATTGGTGTATCTACACACAGCACTGTACCTCCGTGTCTAATGTGTGTGATTCAGCAGCCACAAATGCTGTTAGTGAATTACTTAATTAGTTAATTAGTTACTGTATATGTTAATTCCAGTTTGTTGGAGGATACTGCTTTATCAAGTCTATTTGTTCTAATACACGGCATTCTATTAGAACTGTCATTGTGCTCAGCAATATTAACATGGGTAGAACTATCAGCATGGTTAGATCTCTATCAACCTGGGGGGCAGTTTGCGTAGTGGTTAGAGCCAATATATATTTTTACCCTCTGATGTGGCTCAGCTTTATATTGTCTATAAGTGGGCTCTATGTTGTTTACCTCCCCGCTATCCCGCCATCCCATTGTAAATAAGCATTAACCATCACAGACTTAGAAGAGTTTACCACACACCTCGCCCGTCCATAGATGTTTGGCACTAGTGACTTGGATGGAAGGTCACTTTTTTGTCCATAATCAGTGGGTTTTACACAGTTGCTGCGTTTTTCACCACTCCCTTATCAGTGGAGCTAATCTGTTTGTCACGTTAACTACATAGGCTGGTATTGGGGTTATGAATGGCCCACACAACAATTTCCTTGTACTCAGCCTATTTTTAACTAACTAACATGGTTAGAACTATCGGCATAGTTAAATCTATCAACTCGATTAGAACTAGCAGCATTGTCAACTTTCAGCATGGTTAAATCTATCATCCTGGTTAGAACTAGCAGCATGGTTAGAAGCGTCAGCATGATTAGAACGGTCAGCATGGTTAGATCTATAGGAATGGTTAGGCCCATCAGTAGTTAGATCTATGGGTATGGTTAGAACTGTCAGCATGGTTAGATCAATAGGTATGGTTAGAACCATCAGCATGGTTAGATCTATGGGTATGGTTAGAACCATCAGCATGTTTCGATCTATAGACTTGGTTAGAACCATCAGCATGGTTAGATCTATGGGTATAGTTAGAACTGTCAGCATGGTTAGATCTATAGGTTTGGTTAGAACGGTCAGCATGGTAAGATCTATAGGTTTGGTTAGAACTGTCAGCATGGTTAGATCTATGGGTATAGTTAGAACTGTCAGCATGGTTAGATCTATGTGTATGGTTAGAACTGTCAGCATGGTTAGATCTATAGGTTTGGGTAGAACTGTCAGCATGGCTATATCTATAGGTTTGGTTAGAACTGTCAGCATGGTTAGATCTATAGGGTTGGTTAGAACTGTCAGCATGGTTAGATCTATGTGTATGGTTAGAACTGTCAGCATGGTAAGATGTATAGGTATGGTTAGAACTGTCAGCATGGTTAGATCTATAGGTTTGCTTAGAACTGTCAGCATGGTTAGATCTATAGGTTTGGTTAGAACCTTCAGCATGGTTAGATCTATAGGTTTTGTTAGAACTGTCAACATGGTAAGATGTATAGGTATGGTTAGAACCGTCAGCATGGTTAGATCTGTAGGTTTGGTTAGAACTGTCAGCATAGTAAGGTGTATAGGTATGGTTAGAACTGTCAGCATGGTACGATGTATAGGTATGGTTAGAACCGTCAGCATGGTTAGATCTATAGGTATGGTTAGAACCGTCAGCATGGTTAGATCTCTCTGGTTAGAACTGTCATCTTGCTTAGAACTATGATTTTCGTTAGAACTATCATCTTAGTTAGATATATTTACAATTTTGGTTGGAATTCACCATAGAATAGTTAGAATTTTCCTCTGTTAGAACTAGTATCTTGGTTGCAACTTTCATTTCTGATCTTTTTGAGAACTATGATCTTGGCGTTAACTATCATATTACAATCTTTGATTAATTTCCCATCTTGGTTTGAACTGTTACTTGGACCAGTACATAAGATAAATTTTATTGAATCGGGTGAAAACCAAGTTTCTTTTATCTACCATTGCTGTACTGTATAAGACGATGTGTACTTTTCAGCTTACATGTCCCACTGTGATATCGGGTAAAAAAGTATTTAACCACGTTGGTGAGCCCACAACTATTTCAGTATATGGTCACAACTTTCCCAAACCAAAGGTAGGAACATGATTGTCTCGCCATTATTTAGAAAATGGCAAATCATTCGTCATAAATTGTTATTCTGCAGAGTTTATGAAATTCTAATATCTACTCTGATGGGCTCTTTATAAAATTCTAGTCAATACCTGATGCGCTGTTTATAAAATTCTCGAATAAATAAATTAATATACCTCGGTGTACGGATAAACAACGTCGTATGATATACCTCAGTATAAGAGGAACCACAGTGTATGATATATCTTAGTATAAGAGGAACCATAGTGTATGATATACCTCAGTATAAGAGGAACCATAGTGTATGATATACCTTAATATAAGAGGAACCATAGTGTATGATATACCTTAGTATAAGAGGAACCATAGTGTATGATATACCTCAGTATAAGAGGAACCACAGTGTATGATATATCTTAGTATAAGAGGAACCATAGTGTATGATAT
>WURV02217528.1:0-10638 GCA_011762755.2 Epimenia babai
CGTTATTGGTCCTTTGGCCGTTATTGGTCCTTTGGCCGTTATCGGTCCTTTGGCCGTTATTGGTCCTTTGGCCGTTATCGGTCCTTTGGCCGTTATCGGTCCTTTGGCCGTTATCGGTCCTTTGGCCGTTATCTGTCCTTCATGTTACATTAATGTTGTCATATAAAGGCATTACGTTACAGTTTCAGTATGTTTACAGGTACTTTATGTTAAAGTTACTTTTCGTTGATGATATCTTACATTTATATTACTTGGCATTAATGGCGTTACGTTACATTCAAAGCATTACTTTACATTAAAGCCATAGTGTTGCTTTAAAAGTTGTATTACATTAAAGTTGCATATTTTTTGTAGCATATTGTATGTATATATACATTGTATATTAATGTTTGTATGTTAATGACATTATATTATGTAATGTACATTACTAAAGGCATTATATTTTGTTACGTTAAAGGCATTGCGTCATGTTAGTTACGTTAGTTTACGGTTACATCGTGTTACGTTACTGATGCAGATCGAGGAGTACATGGATCAGCTACCGAACCATAAAATCCCGCGGATCGGCCAGCCTGGCGAGAAGTATCGTGATATCCAGCTGATTGTGCAGCTGCCGAAGCAGGATCTGTCCGAGGACTTCTGCAAGACGTTGAGGTCATCGAGCGAGATGAAGGATTTCCGTGACTTCAGGGAGATGCGCGATGACTTGGCGTTGGATATCGCCTTCATCAAGGAGAACAGCTCGAAACACGCGGTACGCCACTTAACTAGACACTTAAATCTCGAGAGAAATGCAGAGAAAGACAACTATTTGAGTCTAGAGTCTATGGGGTTGAGCTGAGCTCATTCGGTGTGTTGGTTCTGAATGCAGAGTCGTATGCCCGGATCGGAGAGATGATGATCATGTCTGGTAGATGAGGAGACAGATGAGCGAAATGTGCTTTGAGGTACCTTCAGTTTCTGAGCCAAATCAGATGGTAGAAGTTTTCACATAACCGAAAGTGAAAGGCCTAACTGGTCCCTCTTCCAGGATTCATGTCCAAGGATTCAGACATGGTTATCTGCCCTTGCTTAGCAGGGATTAAAATCCCAACCAAAACGATGGCTGTGTTTTCCTGTTGTGTAGTTGGGTAAAGATTGCCGTGGTCTATCTCGCCATTAATGGGAGATGGGAAATTAAAAATCCCTCCCATAAGTTATCTAAATTCACATTTGGCTTTGCATATTGTATCAAAGTGCATAAACATTAAGTTAGGGAACTTGCGAATATCAAGCGTTTTTCAATTTTAAAAGCAAACTTTTCCGTTGTGCTCTAATAACTTTTTATAACCTAATATCACGATACGTAAATAGCTTTAGAGTTAGTTATAATACATGATTAGTTAATATATGTGATTAACATATAACATTCACGATTAGTAGTTAACATATGTGATTAATAGTTAACGCCCGTGATTAGTAGTTAACACATGTGATTAGTAGTTAACGCACGTGATTAGTAGTTAACACACGTGATTAGTAGTTAACACACGTGATTAGTAGTTAACACACGTGATTAGTAGTTAACGCACGTGATTAGTAGTTAACGCGCGTGATTAGTAGTTAACGCACGTGATTTGTAGTTAACCCACGTGATTAGTAGTTAACCCACGGCGCACGTAACTCGCGATCCACAGGCGTGTTTCAATTGTAAGAGCGACGTCGACATCGGGGACATAACGGTGTGTGCCCCGAAGGTCGGTACGTCGTGCTGTTGGCATCCGGCGTGTTTCACCTGCGAGACGTGCGACGAATTGTTGATCGACCTGACGTACTGCCACAAAGACAAGAAGATTTACTGCGAGAGACACTACGCCGAACTGCTGAGGCCACGGTGTCCCGCGTGCGATGAGGTGAGCTCAGCTAGGCTTTGGTTCGTTCTCTCTACATCTCTATGGCAGGCACGGAGTGGCCGATGTTTTAGTTAACCCCAAAACGTTATAATCATAATAATTATGTAAAACGTTATAATCATAATAATTATGTAAAACGTTATAATCATAATAATTATGTAAAACGTTATAATTATAATAATTATGTAAAACGTTATAATCATAATAATTATGTAAAACGTTATTATCATAATAATTATGTAAAACGTTATAATCATAATAATTATGTTTATTTGGCCTTGAGATTTGTGCTGGGCTTTGGTTCAATCTCTCTATGGCAGGCACGGAGTGGCCGATGTTTTAGTTAACTCCAAAAAGTTATAATTTAGGGTTGCACAATCCAAAGATTAACCGGTTGATTAATCGTTAATTTATTTTAACGATTGACTTTTATTTTAACTATTAGTGGGTTTTGAATTTAATTTTATGCCCATCGTTAATTAATTGATACCCTAGCGAAAAGGAAACACGAACACCTTCTGTTGGAGATGAGGGATCAACACTGATGTATAGTAAGTTTCTTCCATTAACTTATCACAATGTTTGTGCACATATGGCTCATTATATCCGTGGTTACTCCAATATGTCATCATTGTTTTATGCTGTTTAGCTCCCTTAAGCGAAATCTTTGGAGAGCTGTTCCAAAAAGAGTTTGATAGACTTTGACGAAAAATATTATCATCTCGCTTTTGCAGGCAATCTTCGAGTATAATGAATCAGTAATATTGTTATATCTTGTTAATAAATGTAACTACACACATTTTTGTGATTTAATCAACATTAATTATTAATTAATCGATTATTCTCCAAATGTTAACTATTAAAATTTAATTTATCGTACCAGCCCTAATTGTAATCGTAATATATTAAAATAAAATTTGTCGTACCAGCCCTAATTGTAAGCGTAATACTTAAGTTCATTGGCCCTTACATTTTAGTGAAAGAGTTCATTCGTTGATTTTAACTTCTACCAAAGGCACAAATGGAGTGGTTGGTGGTTTACTGAGCTCTATAACGTTACAACAATAATTATGTTCGTTGGGTAGTTAGATTTCTATTGGAAATGTCCATTCCGTTGTTCTTACCTTTCACTAATAGTATCATACCGCCCCTGGCGTTATTAGTGTAACATTGTAATGATAATGATGATTGGCCATTATATTTGTCACAAAAAGGAAAGGAGTATTACGGTCAAGTTCCCTCTCTATATGTGGATAAACATCGAAAGTGAAATGAGCGCCGTTTATATAATGTGGGGGGGGGGCATCTAGCATAGTGGTTAGAGCGTTCAACTTTGAATCCAGGGGCCCCTGGTTCGATTCCCGCTCTAACCAGTATACTACCCGACACCCGTGGCGTTTTTCTAGCTGAAAATGCCTTAAACCTTTGCCTGTGGGGTCTGGGTAGCCCTTGGAGTGTAGTTCTGTTCGAACGTTTGCTGTGCTTCCGAAGCTCTATATATGGTCTTTATGTCGCTTACCTCCCCGCTATGTTGTCATCTCATTGTAAATAACCATTGACCTTCCATAGACTTAGCGGAGTGCGCGACATATGTAGCTCGTATGAAGACATCTGGAAATGGTGGTGTGAATGGAAAAAGGACAATTGTCTACCCAGACTCGGTGGGTTTTTCACATTAGGTATTTTTCCTCCACCCCTTATTAGTGAGGCTAATCAAATTGTTGTGTTAACCACATAGGTAAGCTTTGTAAAGGGTCATGAATGAGATTGGCCTATAGAACGATTACTTCGCTAATCAGTTTATAAATAAATAAATAAATATTATTTAACAAGTCATCCTGGTAACAATTTACTTCATATTCATTCTTGCAATTATACATATATTTATTTTATATGTGCATTTTCGTATCATAATTCCAAGTCACGAAAGTTATATGTCATACATATGTATCATACTTTTATGTTTTTGTAGTAGAATTTATCATAGCATCCATTTATGTTAAAAAAATTGAATTGTATATCACTAAAAAGACCACTTAAATCACAAAAGTCATGGCAAGATTTTTGTCACAAAACAAAGTAGAAATAGAACAATTTATAAGTGGATATGTACAGTATTGCCTGAATAAACATATGACACCCCTCCCTAATTGTAGGAAGGTCGAAAGTGTTCAAAGTGTCTTTGATAGCCATGTGTTAAAAGGGCATTATAAAACAATAAAATTTCATTTTATTCATTTCATTTCATAGGAGTAGAATATGAAATTACTTGTTTTATTTATGAATAATATCTGCGTTCCTTTAAGCAAGACGAATGATTTTGGTATAGCTGCATCGATATGTCTTTTCTGTGTCAAGGCCGATGATTTTTCATAGATATAATAAAACTACGTTAACAATTCTTTAGTCCCCGATATAAAATTTTTTTAAAGTTTCAATGGCATATGATAGTTTTTGAGCATTCATTTGTTATATCTCGTAACTAGGCGAGAAATACGTGGCTTCTGATGCGACAGATTGACGTCAGAATTAAGTGACCGGCGGGCTTTTAATGTAGGTGTAATATGTATCGGGGTAGCGACCGGTGGTAGGATACGCATACATGTGCCTTAGGGTGTTAGCGATCCCTGGCAGTGAATGGGGTTACCTGTTAGTCGCTCACAAAAAGAATGAGATCAAGAGAATTTGATATTGTGTGTTAAACTGGTGTATATAAAGCCATTACCTCAGCCAAAGCTTTCATGCAATACATTCTACAATCGGAAAAGAACCTTTGAGTATACATACTGTAGATACTTGCCTCTAAGTAGAATTTCTTTGGATGAAATTCTACTCCTTACAGTCTATACCTCGACTTATATGTGGGCTAAGAGGAAATGAAAATTTGAAATGAAACAGACGTCGTTCTCTTGCATTCTGATAATGACTCGCAGTCACGACTAAAGTAATAATAACAAAGGGCCTCAACTCCATAAACTTAATGTTGACTTATAGTATTTATATCGTGTAATGGTGGTTTTACAGAAGTTGTGGACAATACGCTGATGTTTTTATGAAAAAAATATTTGACGCAATATCCATATTGCTTTCGTGTCGTCTTGTCTCTATCTCGCAATCTCATGGGTGTTTTTTGTTGATTAAGTGTTGATTAAGTGTGCTCATCGCAGTGCAGGAGAAATGCTGGATGGATTAAGGTGAACAGGTTTATTATAGCGCCGTGTTTACACATGAGTCCATTGTGTCGCATAATCGTATTCAATTCACTTGTCCGTGCTGTGTCCTCTGACATGCATTTGTAAAATGTCTTGCTCTACATTATGCAACTGCTTGGTATATATTATGATATAACACATGTGGTACGTACTATAATGGTGACTATATAACTTGAATAAAATCACCATACCATTAACGGATTTAGTTCAGACACCACTAACCGTCTTTGTTCACCCTCATATTACGTCCCTGCTCCTTGCACGGATCGGGATCCCGCTACCGTCACCTAGGCGTCAAACGTGTCGGGTCAGAAGCGAGCCTCACGTGCCTCCATTGTTTACTATGTTTATACATTATCGCTCGGGTCAGAAGCCTTATGATCCTACGGCATTAGTAGCTTTTTGCTATCGTATTACGTAAATTTCCTTATGGTATATATGTATATATTGTATATTTGACTCGCCATACTATTTGTAGGAAAAATCCGATCGCGACCCCATTGCAGCGACACTACAAAGAGATTAACGACTGGCTGCTCATGAAGTACATCATTGACACTGTACGATGCGTATGTATAACACCACAGGGTTCAGTCAGCTCGGCCTGGGGTAGTGTGTATATTAAAAAAATCATCTTAAATCCATCACTTATGGTTTACCGAGTTCGACTTTGAACTGTATTCCTTGTATTCATTGTATTCCTTATACTCGTTGCATTTCTATTTAGCCATAGTAACCATAAATTTGTGTAGAGTCTTTGATTGCCATGTGTTGGAAGGGCACTAGAAATCAAATAGAATTTCATATCATTTCATTTAACGGTTGTGTTAGGCTATGATTTAACTTATATGTATATTTTATTGTGTTATGCAATATAATTACGTATTACACGAAATGTATATAGGCGCTTTAGAGACATACTAGTTCTTTGGGCGCCTCCAAAACAAATGGATTATTATTATTATTATCTAGATTCTTTGGTTGTGAAATGTTTTTCGTTTGCGAACTCGTACAGTTGACGGAGCAGTGATGAGATTTGTGTACTTTAAAGGAATTTTCCGGAATGTTCTGCATTATTCTTTTCAGGATGTGGTTTTGCTGCACCAATTCAAATGGATGTTGGGCAGTCTTGGTGTGACTGAGGATGTTGCCGTTAAGGTCTGTGGAGTTTTTAGGATCGTGTGTATTTTGTTTATTATGTCTTCCTCTTGAAGTTAATTGAATTAGGCATTTATATCCCGCACTCGAAAGCCACTTCCGCAGCTTGGCAAATGACGGTTTGTGACGACTCACAGGGGGCTTGGCAGCTCTATAACGGGCGCCGGTAAGCCACTCGCAAATTTACTTTCCCAGTGTATATTAATATGCGTTGCCACAAAGACATTTTAACGGTACTTATTTACGGTTAAGTCGACCAGAGCAATCGGGATAGAGTACCTTTCCCAAGGATACAACGGAAAAACACAATGGCATTGCCCGGATTCGAACCGTCCACTTCCTGTTTCGGTGGCCGGCGCTCTACCACTGAGCTATCCCATTCCTACTTACCATTGTTATTACCGTGGTCATGTGAGTCACTAAAATATATCTGCTGACATTTGGTTATGGCCCGTGAAATTGAAAAATTGCAGTGTTTTCAAATTTATCAGTGTTTCACTCGTTATTCCATTCCAACATTTTCGAAATCCTGCCAAGCTAGCCCAAGTTTATCCAGTATCTCTTGAATGAAATGTCATATATGGTTAAGGTAAATTTTTCTTAGGGCCTTTATATATGTTTTTTGAAGGGGTATTCCATTCAACCCTGATGAGCAGATGAATAATGCATGAGGCAGATTTGGCCAGCATATGGCTCATGGCCCCTATCAATCTGGCCCACAGTTCATTGATCACATATTTACTCGCATATGGCCGATGGTTTATGATAAAATCAATAATTGTCCTAGATGAATACACTTTAATCTAGATATAGCGGTACTCGCTATAGCGCCATGGTCCCTATAATCCACCTATATAATGGACCCCTAAATTGTTTCTACATTTATGGAACGAAATTTGCCACCGATATACTCAGCACCACAGGCGCGTCTGTTTATCTCACAGGACAGTTTAGTGACCCCAAAATTTTTTCTACATTTAATGAACCAAATTTTCTGCCGATAAACTCGGGACTATGGGCGCGTCTGTTTATCTAATAGGACGGTAGAGTGAATAACGTGGGTTTAATCGACGAGTTCTATCAATGATTACTGATCACTGAGTGGGAATCTATGTGGTGACTACAATTTAGATGACTGCAACAGTATTTGTATGACAAATAATAGGGACGCGTCTAGTGTTGGCAATGAGTAAGAAACAGTTTCTTTCGGCTATAAAACCGGATGATTTCTTCTAGGTAACTTCCTGTCAAATGTCAAGCAGAACAAAGTCAACAAACGTCATGGCGATAGTTAACTAGTGAGAGTGGATAATAGTAGATAATAGTGGATAATAGTGGATAATAGTAGATAATAGTGGATAATAGTGGATAATAGTGGATAATAGTGGATAATAGTGGATAATAGTGTATAATAGAAATCGTAAGTTGTTGCTATGACGCGGATATAAAATGGCAGCCTCGTCACTCTCCGACGTTAACGCGCATTTGATCTTTGGACCTCCTAATGCGCGGTATAACGGGCTCGTAGTGTATTGGGATATTGGAACTTAGAGTAATTAAGGAAGTTACTGATTTGTTAATGACAAATTATTATGGAATAAAAAAATAAACGCATTTTCGTTTATGTCATATTTTGTGTATCACCGTTTCCAGGCCCACAAAAACCCGTAAATCCGCAATTCGTCAGGTGAAAGAAAAATAATTGGGCACCGTGGACAGGTGTTTTATAACAGTTTCATTTGGTGATGTGTTTTTGTAGATTTTTCATATGTTCGACTCGCAAGACGCGAAGAGTTGTTTGACGAGCGCAGTCACGCAGTTCCTGAAGTTGTTTAGCGGAACCCACCTGATTGGCAGTAATATCATTAGCCGCAACATCTATCGATTACAGAGTTCACTCCTCATGCCAGGTGTGTGTTTTTTGCAATCCGCTGTACTCCACGAATGACTGTGTATTCACCTATCGGGTGACCTGAGGGGGCAGCTGGCGTAGTGGTTAGAGCGTTTGATTTGAATACAGGGTCCCTGGTTCTAATCCCGCTCTAACCAGTATACCAACTGTGGTGTTTTTTGGGCTGAAAGCGCCTTAAACCCCATTGCCCATGAGGGTCTGGGTAGCCCTCGCAGTGTGGTTCTGTTAGGGCTTTTTCTCTCTGACGTCTGCTGTGCTTCAGATGCTCTATATATGATCTCTATGTTGCTTACCTCTTTGCTATGTTATCATCTCATTGTAAATAACCATATGTAGCTCGTATGTAGACATCTGGAACCAGTGGAGTGAATGGAAAAAGGTCAATTGTCTGCTGCAAATCAGTTAATGTTAAACCCGTCACTCATAGGGTCATTGTGGCTGCTGTCGTAGTGCTTCTAAGCAAGGATATATAACCTGCGATGTAACTACATTTTGCCTGTTGATGGCACTGCCTCTAATGCCAATTATATTCACGCTATCGCTCGTAGCCTTTTTGTCATAAAAACGGTTTGACGAGATTCAATAACATGTTAACCACACCATAATACGGTAAATAGATCTGACAAAAATTCATTCACGTCATGTTGACCACACCATAATACGGTAAAGAGGTCTGACAAAAATTCATTCACGTCATGTTAACCACACCATAATACGGTAAATAGGTCTGACAAAAATTCATTCACGTCATGTTAACCACACCATAATACGGTAAATAGATTTGACAATATTCAACAACATGTTTTTATCACCATTATAAGAGTTGTACAGACGCAGGAGGGAGTGAAATAAAATGTCTCATTTTGTTGTAGGTCTCGTAGATATCTACCAACTTCAGACGACAAATACCACAGAATTACTGTCGAACATGCACCAGGTAATGTCTCACCTACGGCATTAACGAGTACCGCCATGAGTGTTTCTCATACAGGCATATAGCATCACTGACATATGTATTAAAAATCAGATCTCTTCCGAATCGTATAAACTGCATGATCAGAGCAATGCGTTCCCATTATGTTAAAATTAATTAATTATTAAATTATATATTAAATTAAATTATATTAATTATTAAAAAATCGAAACATTTGATATGTCATGTTTGTGGATTTTAAATGTAATCTTTGATAATATGAACCTAAGCAGATACCAGCGACACTATGTAATTTTAGGATGATTCTAGTCTACTACATGATGTATTATGAGTTTTTCTCTTCTCAAGTCCACGGTGAATGCCTACCTTCTCTGAAAAGCATTCAGTGATACCATTCAGTTCTATAATGATTTTAGTTTACTGCACGCGTCTTAGTATTTTTAGGCCATTATATCTTCTAGGTAGAACAGATTAATCGTAAATTTCACCGTTTAAAGCTAATTGCGCTACTTTTTACTTGTTACGTACGATTATATTTTTGTGTATGTTGTATTACCGTTGTAAAGTGTCGCTGATAACTAGTTAGTTGAAGAGGCACTATAAATACAGTAATAATAATAATAGTAATAATAATTAAATTGTAGGCCAGTGTAGGCCAGAATCACAGGCGCAAATTCTACATAATTCTGTGATTGTCAATGTATAAATGAAACTGTGCCATTATGTCAAGCTTTGTCCTATCGAAAAGATGCTCGTTTTACTGCGTGTTTATAAAACAGCAAATGTTTTGCAAGATTCCAATATGTATGTAAACCAGTTTACCATTTATACCTCCGCTCGACAAGCCGGGTCTCCCGGTGAGAAGTAATTGTTTACTGGCACTGGTATTTTCGTTCGTGAGCTTATTAAGAACTTAGCTTATATAATCTTGAATAAAATGATGTAACTGAGGTTTTATCGGACGGTCAGTTTCTCAAGGTGAACCGCGTCCATTGCGACCAGCTCCCGTTCCCCGTGCTGCAGGGCTACAGCAATAAACAGCAATTACGGCTGGCGATCGTGGCAGAAGTCATCAAACATCGCCAAGCTGGTATGTACCGTCATCATGGTGAAAGTTTTTGTGCTTTTAGAATGCAGTAAACTGACAAGGTGTGGCCATCATGGCAGAAGTTGTTAAACATGCCCAAGCGGGTATGTACCATCATCAAAGGTGAAAGTTTTGGTACTTTTGGAGCGCAGTAAACCAAGGTGTCCCCATTATAGCTGCAGTGATCAAATTTCTCCAAGCTGGTAAATACGTTATAGTCAAAAAAGATTTCCTACTTTTGGATTCGCGGTAATCCAATAAGATGTGGCCATCTTCAAATCAAATCATAAATTTATTCGCGCAGTGTAAGGCCTGGGCACAATATTTGCAATTCCTTGTATTCCTTATACTCCTTGCATTTCTATATAGTCATAGTAACCATAAATTTGTATAGTGTCTTTGATTGCCATGTGTTGGAAGGGCACTAGAAATCAAATAGAATT
>WURV02217539.1:0-10637 GCA_011762755.2 Epimenia babai
AGTATGGTACTAACTCTTTCATCAGTATGTGTATCGATTCAGACCAAAAATAACAAATTTTCAATATAAAGCCAATATATTGTATTTCCACAAAATGTCAGAAAAATTAAACATTCCAAAAATTCCAGCAAAATAAAGAAACGTATTTTTCTTTCACAAAAACATGGATTAGTAGTGTGTGCGACCTCCTCTACTGACAATTACTGCTTGACCGTCCGCGCATGCTTTTGACTAGGTGACGCAGGTTCTGTTGTGGGATATTGGTCCATGAGTCCAATAGCGCATCCCTGTACTGTTGCAGTGTGCCAGGTTGATCATTGCGGGCAGAGATGGCAGCCTGCAGCATGTCCCATGCATACTCAATGGGATTGAGATCAGGAGCCACAACTCCTGAGCCACATGTCGCTGGGACATACCAGCCTCGATCATGCCTATCCCTCTGTTCAGATCTTCTGACATCAAATAGTGATGATTTTATCTTGGAAGCATTCTGGTACACCTAACAACCACTAAAACACTACTTCTAGTGTTAGAAATTCAGTGCGAATGGTCCCAGTCAAATTTAAAAACTGAGCAAATGTGTAGTAAAATGTTGGCACTCGTGTATAGGCATGGCTGACTATAGCCTCCAGTACTCGGTCACACTTTCAATCTTAAGCTCGAGTATTATGGTATAACCAGATCAACGCTCAATTGGATAAGGGACTTCTTGTCTGCATGTCTTCAGACAGTTGCTACCAAGAGTCCGAACCTGTGGCAGTCACCTCTGGGGTGCCACAAGGAACTGTTCTTGGCCCTTTCTTATTCCTGGTATATATCAAGAACCTGCCTGATGGCCTTTCTTCCACCCCTTGCCTTTTTGCTGATGACTGCTTGTTGTATAGAGTTATAGAAGACCAAAGTGATTGCACCACCTTACAGCCTGATCTGGATAAGCTCCAAGCTTGGGATTCAAAGTGGTCCATAAAGTTCAGTGAAGGTAAATGCGAGGTAATCCACATAACTAATAAGCGTAAATCAATAATAGCCCCCTACTTAATTCATAACAAGGCACTTACTGTTATGTTATAGACAAGGCCAAGTAAAATAGATGCATTAGATTCACCTACAGCAACTGAAATCGCTACAGTAGCATATCAGACATAAGGGTGCAGTTAAGCTGGGGGACACTCCAAGAACGACATGCCCGCGCTCGTGTTACAATGATGTACAATATATCGCACGGCAACATCGATATACCTCCTAAATTTTTTACTGAATCTCCTTCATGCTATTTAACTAGGGGCGCCAATATAAAATACCTCATCCCTCACTGCAACAAAACGTATACAGCTATTCATTCTTTCCTGCAGTCGTTTTGTATTGGCATGGACTCACAATATCTGTCACAAGCGCCGCTACGGTTGCAAAATTCCAAGATGGGCTCATGAGCCTATGGCTCATATAAGAGACTGGACCCCTCTACATTTTTATTGCCCTCTCACTCATCTGATATTAAAATTTTTTTTCCTCTCTCCCTTACTGATGTACCAACTTATTACATGTCATCTCTCTTGGTGTCATGCTAAGTGCGATAATACTCGCACCGCGAGGTATTCATTGTACAGATCATAATCAGAATAGTGAGTGAATTTTTTTTATTGAAAACGGCGGGCAAAAATGTCGTAGGAAATTGTCTCTTGCGTTCAAAGCTGTTAATGTGATCATTTCGTCGAATCTCATGAATTATTACGCTAAAAATACTTTCACGGGTGAGTAATATTCATTATAGTGTCGGCTAAAGAGTCACGTAATCGGCTATTTTAATGCCTAAAACTGTAAAACAGGAGATATCCGCTTGGGAGTTAGCTACTGAGGTGGAAAAACATTGGTATTTACCTAATTCGTCGTCTTCTGAAGCGACATTCACATTGGAATTAATTTCTTCCATATTGTGATATAATTGTGTGTTTTTCAGCGTTTCACTTAGATTATAAATGTAAAATATGTTTCCAACGCTTCATTAATGAACCTCGGGCCGTCCATTTTGAATCGTACGTCACATATACAATACAGTATGGCACCCTTCCTGAGACTAAAGCACATAACTTTTATTTCCAAAATATTATTTTTAGTTGCTACCGCTATAAGCTACCCTAAGACAAATTAATACACACATACTGTAGGCGACGCATCAAAGAGTCTCGATTTCTTAACGATCATCTACATATATAAAACATACATAAAACACTGGCAATGCGACAATATGCGGTAGTACATAAATAGCTGCGGTGTGTAAATATGCAAAATATGTTAAATACTCAAACGTAATATACCTAAGTCGTTTAACAGTGGATTATCAATTGATAATGATTTAGTTATTTGAATTATTTTTAATATCGGCGACGATGACTGAGCATTTTTAGTTATATTACCAATAAAATCATTTTTTTCGATCGAATAATTACATATAAACCCGCTTGGATCCGCTTGAATGAATAATCTGCGTGCGAAATATAGAAATTTCTTAATGATTATTATTTTAAATGTCAGTTTCCGTCTAAAGTATATGAAGAAGTTATTTAATTTGACAATGTTAATAATTCTTCACATTGACGTCTCATTGATATTGTGTTAGTACTCGATTTTGACTGTAAGTCATGTTTGTCTTATCAACTTCCGTCTTCCATAACGTTTCTAGGGGCAACGTATGTCAACAGTCTGAGAAAAAATTACTGTCTTACAGTATTTGCATGCATTACACTTCGCTAATCTTCGTCATTGTTTCATACTTAAGATATAAATGTGGTAAAATTATGACGATTATGATGAGTACCGTTGTATTTAGAAATAGATTTGCGTAAGATTTTGTTTCGTTGTTTTCGTTACCTATAGCCAGCAAGGCGTCCGTCATAATGGCTACTACCACCGTTACTACGTTAGATGCAGCACCGGATTGTACCCAACTGTACATCGATCCATCAACCAAAGGTAGAAAAAGCTCACCGGGAAAGCAATCACCAAAATTAAAATTGTTGAATACTAACAAATCCAAGACCGACCATCTCCGTGCATTAGAACCAGCCCGCAAGAAGCTGTGTATGTTGGAATCTCAGCGGATAATAGCAGTATTTGAAGATACAATAAAACGGGCTGAAATTGTTACACTATTACCTTATGTTCTGGAAAACCTTGACAACTTTAATGTTGCGTTTGGCAGCGAATTAATGGCTTTACTAACGAGTCATAAACAGACTGAGCAGTCATACTTAGAAATACGAGAACAACTAAATGGCATGAAACGAAGTCCAAGTGCGGAAAGTAGTATGAGTATCAGGAGTCAACAAGAACTAAGTGTGGATAACGTGAATGAAAATGATGACGATGAAGATCGTGAAAAAAAGGAAGATGAGAAAGAAATTGACAAAGATAAAACAGATGAATCTAAAGGAAAACCCAAATCTGAAGATAAAATTACCGAAAGCAAAGCCGGACGTGAGACAGAAGATGGAACCGAAGAAGAACGGACAGATGAAAAACTCGACACCGTCGTTTCTCATCAGATACACAAAGTTTCAAGTGTTACGAGTCCCGTTGATATGGTCATGAAGCAGTTGAGTTTAGTGGCCGAGCAGTTGAGTCTGTCGTGCAAGAACGTACTTCGGGCATTCGCCGGTAATCCCGCGGCCATAAAGGTCGTTCTGGCTGATCGGAAAGAACGGACGGGTATCTGCGATGATTTCTGCGTGAACCTCGGCGAGCTCCGAGATATCCTGATGAACAAGTTGCTCATGACGCCGATTGAGGCAAAAGAGAAGATGGATTACATGGAGCAGATCGCGCTCCACGAACGGCAGAACGCGACTGTGATCGCGAAACTTGAGACGGATCTCAATTCGAACAATTCAGAAAAAGATGAAGAGGTAAAATAGTGGGCGTGGTTTTATTTTAATAATGGTATTATAGGTGTGATTGGTCGCATTTAGTCGTGTTGCTCTTGGAACAAAGGACATTTTTAACCATTCTCTTGCTAAATGTGGACATGATCTCGCTCCATACATGTCAAATAAAACGATCATGCATGATACGGGTTAATAATCTAACACACAGTGTAGTAGTAATAGACTGAATCAGGTGGTTGGCTGGGCCGGGCATTTAAAGAACCTGTACAGCCTAACTGGCCTATGTATGTGTCTATGTAGTAGTGAGATGAGATTTAACCATTACTCATCTCCGTTATTGGCCCTTTAGAGAACTAGCCAATGTATATATGTAGCAATAGTCTGGGTTTAACCATTATTAGCCATTTAAAAGGCCTTTGCCATATGGGAAACATAATGTAAACCACAGTCAGGGCAGAGAAATGGCCTGCAAGTGTTCGTGGCGCTGTTTGTGAATGCTAGAAGGCGCTGTTTGTGAATGCTAGAAAGCGCTGTATGTGAATGCTAGAAGGCACTGTTTGTGAATGCTAGAAAGCGCTGTATGTGAATGCTAGAAGGCACTGTTTGTGAATGCTAGAAGGTGCTGTATGTGAAGTCTAGAAGGTACTGTTTGTGAATGCTAGAAGGCGCTGTTTGTGAACGCTAGAAGTCGCTGTTTGCAAATATTAGGTGCTGTTTGTGACCGCTAGAATGCAGCCTGCATATGTTATAAACCAACTTAAATCTGCGATAGGTGACGTAAAGTGAGATGATGAAACAGATAGCTGTTTAACTTACGGTTGATCTGTCTTCAAATCGGGGTAGCAGTTAGTTGAGTGGTAGAAGCACTGGACTCATAACCGAGGGGTCGCGGGTTTAAAACCGCTTACCGGCCGACTTTTCTGCGATGACCCTCAGCAAGTTATTTATCCATGATCGCTGCGATAAACCGGTCTCTAAAATGGGCGTAGACTCTTGATATCATCTATGACAGGCGAGTATTGGAGGTATTGTATATGTGCTGAATAGCTGCCAGAAACATTCCGTGTAGACCGATATTTGTGGTCTATAAATATGGTACTCGATCTTTACTAATCATTTGTTAATCTTTAAGATCAGTATAGAAGTGTTACACAATAGATTTTTGTAATCCTTGATGGTGAAGTTATTCTTCACGAATACGGTCTCGCATCGTAATAGAGTATTTGGTCAGCATGGTCTCTTTTTTATCTCAAAACAACTTTAAGGTCTATTATCAGTCTTTTAGTCTATTTCTCTAATACCCAGTAATAAAGAATATTTCATGAAAGTGTATTAATTGGTACAGCTGTCACACACTTAACTTTAGTATAAACGGTGAATAAATTGTGCCTGTAATCTAACTGTTCATGCATTTTATAGACAAATTACATAGAAGTATGGTGATACATAATTATTAAATAATTAAACATAAATAATTAAACAAAACATCTTCGTCCATTTATTTACAGAATGAATTTGTATTTTTATTTACATAATGAATTTTTATTTTTATATTAGGCTTGTTTTTAACTAGCGCATAAAATTCTAAGGTGTTAAATGTTTTTGTAAACCACCTCAGAGCACCATGCGTGGTTGAGGGGGTATAAAAATTCGATAGTTACTTACTTATATTATAAGCAAATAAAGTGGTAACACCTGAATAACCATTCACCTGATGAAGAATGTTCTAACATTCGAAAGCTTGTGATCTATATCTCCGCAGTGAACCATAAAGGTGTTACCACTTTATTTGCTTATATTTGAACTGACTCACACGGCTACCGCAATGAGTTCTTTACTTATATTATTAATTTTGTATCAAGATAAAGAAGAGAAATGATATAATCCGTAAACTTCAAGCCAACCTGCATCAAATCGAAAGAATGTCCGACGAAAATATTCGTCGAATCAAGACGGACTCGGAAAAGCAGAGAGACGTGGATGTAAAGAACAGTGAAGCGAGACTGCAGAAATTGAAAAATGACATAACCCATCATTCCACCCAGTTACAGACTCTCACAGATGAGCACAAGGAAATGGAGTCAAACATGCGGAAGGTACGTTTTTAACTCAGATTGTGATTGTTATGAAATATGTTGGGTGAACGTCCAAAATCTAAATATTAGAACGTGGTCCGAAAAATGTGGAATCACTAATTTGAATGCACTTTTCAAAATAATCATGATCTATATTATATAACAGAGTTCATGTGTGGGTTGCTTCCCCTTGTTTCACAATGTGATTTTATTTTACAATGTGGTTATATTTGACACCCTAGAAAATGATATATTTTTAAATTCTTCTGATTTTTCCCATATCTGTAATAATACTGAAAGTGTTCCATTTGTTTTCTTTCATTGTTTGTACCTTATCTGATTTTTAAACTGTATTTTTAGTTAGTCATAGTTTTAGCAAACATTTTTGAATGCTATGTGTAAAAGGGGTACTATAAATGAATAAAATTTCATAATATCCCTCTATGTATAATGCTGTATAATATAACTATGCATATAGTTATGCTGTACAATATTTACAGAAAAAATTCAAAGTAGAAACCGAAGTAGAGAACTGGATTCAGAAATATGACGTGGATATGGGAGAAAGACAGGTAGGTACATAGCTAAAATATGGTGTGTGATCATTTCTTACAACATCCCAGCTAGTACGCTACTTTTAATAGCTGAAGATGAAATGATCATGGACTTGTAGCACACATTTAGATAACAGCTTTGCTTTGATATTTCAAGGAGTTTGATTAGTCGAGATGGTTTTGTTGCTTATGAAGGATATCTACTAAAGTGCTGCGATATCAGCTGTAGTCTGAGACAATCCAATTTCTTTTTTGTTGTCTCCTTGGATCATGTACCAATGCTTGTTGATTACTGTAGTCACTTAATCATTAGAGTGAAATTTGTAGCGATGCCAGAAAATATTCAAGAGAATACTAAGAGGTTTTTTAACATATGGTGCAATGCTACAGTCCCCAATTAATACTGAAACATTGTGATTTGGTTATCATCCTTAAGTATGATGTGTGTGATTATACGACAAGATACGCTAACAACTTACTGAATATTGACAAACCAACACGAGGATTAACTTAAAAGTTTTGTGTGGACATACTTTGTAGTTTTCAGTATTAAGCACTATAATGTCCATTTGGGCACCAAACAGGAGGGATAATTTAAAAGCAAGGATCAAATTGTGGAATATAGCAAAAAGGGGGGTTAATCCTTATTTTCGAGGTGCTACATAATAATAGAGCTTTAATTATAGTGCCGAATTATCGCTTGTTCGATGACAAGATGATGTCGACGACACTTTGCTATTTTGCGACCTAAAAAAACATAGACTAATGAAAGTATGTACTGCAATGCCTAGTGGTGGTTTTAAATTTGTCTAAATTTGTACATACTTGGGGTGATGACTGAATTATGAAGGATTAAATGTAAATATGTAACACAATTATCTCTCACAACATGACTAATGCAGCAACATACTGGTTCATGGATATACGTCTCATACTGTAATTTACTTTTCGACTGCTTTACTTTGAATACATGGAGATTACTGCCACTGTTCACTTTCACTTGATTACATCTATGAGGATAAATACGCGATGACAAGAGGTCAGGGTCTACTTCGGTACGTGGTTTCAGGATGAATATGAGGAGATCGACGCGATCTACACGGAGGAGAAAAAGCAGCTGCACGAGCTGGAAGAGCGATTCCAGACGCTGGAAGAAGAGTACAACAAGATCCTCGAACTGAGGAGGAAGGAACGTGAAGCGAAGGAACAAGCCGAACGCGAGATGCACATCAAAATCAGGTGCGCCACGACGATCCAAGCATTCTGGCGCTCATTCAAGGTCCGCAAGATGCTCAAAGCGAAGAAAAAAGGCAAAAAGGGCAAGAAAAAGAAGTAACGAGTAGCCAGAAGTTTTGAAGAACTTTCTAGAACATACAGCCGCAGTTGAGTGTCATAGAACTAGTTAATCCAGCTTGTGTTTAAACTTCCTGTTTCACATATATAGTGTTTGTATGTTGGACAACATATATATATACGTTGGTCCATAAATATGAAGCTAAACATTGTAATATATTATATTTATGGTATGAAATTAATTTTGTGAAATACATATTGCAATTGTTCACTCATCTTGCAAGGAATTTTTGTCTTGTCTACGAATTAATCAACTAAACATCTATACCTTTTAAGTTTTGGCATTAAAAATTATATAATGCATTATTTGTGACATGTATAATAAAAATATGACATATTAAACCCTTGGAAATCATTCTCATTACACTCATTTGATAATTACAGACCACTCTGTAGTAATACCAAAAACTATTGTCTGAAAAATCTTATTGCAAAATCCACTTCGTATATTTTTGCTCAAAGTTTAATGTTTCCATAAAACGTAACAGAAAGACAGAAAGCAGCTAAATTTGCGATGAAATTATAAGATAAATTTACAGTACAGCAATACGTGGAATAATTTTGTCTTAGATAAGCAAACAGCAACCTAATTTTTTCTAAGTCTGCTGATAATTGATTGATCATTATTCTGCCCCAAGTTTGCTGCACCCTGTATTTTATATCAGTGTTCATAGCATTCAATTATCTTTTAACTGTTGATTTATGAATGAATAAAAATTACTAAATATATCAATTTAATGATTGAACATTCAGAATCTAAAAAATCATGCCAAAAACAGTTTTTTTATCGAATTTTTTACATAGTATCGATGGATAGGTGGGAAATCTATCCAGAGGTGATTAGACCGTATTGACTGGCGGGTGACGGGAGGGAGGGCTTGGCTTCACAGTACCTGTATTGCGTGCAAAATTAACATCACAAATCAATAATATATCTCTTTGAAGGCAATTTATTTGCATTAAATTAACGACATCAAAATCTACGTATGGCGTCTTCAGGGGGGACCACCCGGCTCGGGCTCCCACACCCAAGATCGGTGTACCGGGAAAAAGTCACTTTATTCTGATATACACAACACCAGCCAAGAATCTTTAGTCATTCCAGGTTGCAGGCAGTGTCAAAATGAGAAAAAATATATTTGGGAGAGACGAGCACCCCCTTCACCCCCCTCCCCAAACCCCAGGATTAAATCCTGAAGACACCACTCTGTGCCAATCAACAGATATGTTTTAATGATACAGCTTCGTATTGACTTCGTATCCCACGAAGAACGATGATCCTTGTTAAGAAATCATCATGTTTTATTGTGTGACAACATGCACTACATATTATAACTACTGTATAATTAGTTTTTGTTGCATAATAATATGCAAATTAATATTTAAAAAAAAACAATAAAATCACTGATTGTATCAATGAATTTTTATTGAAATGATAATATTGTATGATATATAAGACCGTGTGATTGTACAATGAAGATACTCGTGAAGTACGGGTCAGTTTTGGTTAGTTTCACGCGTGACCGTCGTATTCTGTGTACTTCCTGCATGACCCGTACACTTTATGCGATGGATACTTGAGTTTGTTCAGTTCGATCTTTTGAGCTGCCACGGTTGGCAGGTCGACGTGACATTTCTCAGCTAGCCTCAGTAAGTTCATGAAGACATCAGAGAGTTCGTGTTCCAGATTCGTCCTCTCTTTGGCCGTCCAATCTAAGCATATTATAATATTGGGCTTGTTGATATCAGAAAGGTAAATGGTATCTAAACAATTTCCTAGTATGGATTAAATCCTGAAGACATTTATAGTTGGCGCCAGTGGTGTAGTGGTTAGAAGCACTGCCTTTCATGCGAGAGGTTGAACCTGCATAAACCAGGGATTTTTCCCGCGCCTTCCACAATAGAAAATGTGCAAGATTTTCATGCTTGAATATTGAGAAGGATTAGTCATGGAATGGTCTATTATAAAAATATCTTAGGGATGTAAGGGGGCAATGTTGTACGTGCGACTGACATTTAATTATAAAGTAGCACCAAAACCTCGCCTTTACCTTCACCTTTATCACTCTGTGCCAATCAACAGATAGGTTTTAATCTTACAGCGTCGTATTGACTACGTATCCCAAGAAGAACGGTCATCCCCGTTAAGATATCATCATGTTTTATTGTGTGTCAACATGCACTACACATTATAACTGCATAATTGTTTTTGTTGCATAATACTTAAAATTAATATTTAAAAAAACAACAATAAAATCACTGATTGTATCGATGAATTTTTATTGAAATCGTGTACGGTACATAAGAGCGTGTGATTGTACAATGAAGATACTCGTGAAATACGGGTCAGTTTTCGTTAGTTTCACGCGTGACCGTCGTACTCTGTGTACTTCCTGCATGACCCGTACACTTTATGTGATGGATACTTGAGTTTGTTCAGTTCGATCTTTTGAGCCGCCACGGTTGGCAGGTCGACGTGACATTTCTCAGCTAGCCTCAGTAAGTACACGAAGACATCAGAGAGTTCGTGTTCCAGATTTGTCCTCTCTTCGGCCGTCCAATCTGAGCATTGTATAACATTTGGCTCGTTGTTATCGGAGAGGTGGATGGCATCTAAACAATTTCTTAGTATGGTACCAGTCTCAAGTCTACAGGCGAGTAACGCACCCCCAACGGGGTCATCTTGAGCATTATAGTTGCATGCGTGTATATATACATTTGTTGCATGGCTGTATATATATAACTGAGACATACACACCCACACACATATATAT
>WURV02217550.1:0-10635 GCA_011762755.2 Epimenia babai
TTTTTCTCTCTTTTTTCTCTCTTTTTTCCCCTCTTTTTTCTTTCTTTTTTTTCAGGTGAGCGTCTTGAGGCCTCTTGGGCCTCTTGTATCACCTTTTTTTCTCATTAATTGTGACATATTTTTAATAATGAATTACTGACTATTCAATAACTCATGTTAACTTATTTGGAAGGACTTTTAATGAAGCTATACTGAACAGATAAAATATGTAATAAATTTGTATACATGACAGAGCAGAGTAAAACTAATGAAATATAACACTCTCCCTTACAGTTCTACCATACATGTAGATGGTAAAATATTTTGAAATGTTATAAAACACATCATGATGGATGCTTACTGCGTGCATCAGACAAGTCCATAATTCAAGTTGTTATCTGATTTTTTAAGGGTTTTTGTGGTCACGTTTGTGGAGAGAGTTGCTGTATTTGAGAGTACCGACTTCAAGCAGTTGTTCTGGATTACAAGTATGTCCTTATTATGACGCTTGTATTTCACTATTAATGTAACAAAATAATGTAAAATTTTTAAGATTGATATATCAGTAATTTGCTAATAACTTGGTTGGTGATCAATTATTGATGGAATTTATTCATTCTGTTTTCATGAGTCATATATGAAGATTTTTATTGCATGAACTTTATGTGTCTACCTGTATCTATGACAGCATGCCTACATGTGAAATAGAGCAGAAAGGCTTTACTGATGTTGTTAGAAGGGCTTAAGTGAAATCTTTGAGAACATTAATAATAATGCGTGTTATAAAATATGAATACACCATCGATGAATTATTGTTAATGGGACGTTGCTACTTGAAGCGATGGGGATGTTAAGAAAGATGGACAACTATGTTGCGCATATCTATTTGTTTTTTTGATTTTTGTTTTAGGATTATTAATTTCTTAGTGTTTTCTTGTAACTTTGCTGCTTTTAGTTGCTCACATGTGTAAATAGCGTGATGTATTGTCCAATCAGGGGTGGCAATTGGCAACATGGTTATCTTGTTACATAGCTCTATATGCTATTCTGGTGTGTGCATAAATATGCTATACTGGTATGTGCATAAATATGCTATTCTGGTGTGTGCATAAACATTGTAAAAAATTAAGGGCAACACTATTTTATTTGAACTTTCACTTCGGGGATCAATCTGCGTGCTTCTCACGGCAGTTGTGGGCTTGTGTGTAGTTTGTATACATGCAACTATGTGTATAACATATATTTTATGTATATGAGCAAGTTTTGTGTATTATAAACTGTGTATTTGTGTATATATCATTGTATTGAATAAACAAGTAAATAAATAAGGAGGTGTTTTTTTTCCTGGCCTGTTGCCGATATCTTTGTTTATTTTATATTATGAAAATTCTGTCACGCGATGCCATTGCTGCATACCTCACACTGGTTATCACCTCGTGAATGTATCAAATTTAAGGTTTTAATATATTCTTTTTTGTGCTTTACACAACTTGGCCCGAATGTACATAAACGACATCGTCCTCATTTATGTGCCCCCATGTACCCTCCATTCCATATAAATGATCACATCACATTACATGACATTATAACTGACCAAACCAGTCTTATTGATCACTAAAACTAGTGAGTCTAAATGAAGGATGTGTTATGAATCTGTTATGCTAATACACGCACGCACGCACGCACACCCACACACACACACACACGTGTATTTTTGTTGAGCAAATCGTATGGTTTAGTCATGTGTATCTCGCAGGTTGTTACCCAAGTACCGGCATCAACCTCAACCCCATCAGTTTGGGGACTCGCTGGTTGGCCTATGCTGACAAAAAGGTACGTACATTCCAACAGAATTAAGTGCGATAATATTCGTTTAAACCCACCACTCCGCCTGTACTTTATTACTTGATGTAATTCAGCCATCGTACGTACGTACGTGTGTGAGTGTGTGAGTGCGTGAATCAATCTTGCGTCTGTTACAGCTTCTATCGACTCAGCAGAGTTATGGTGGCATGAGTGGGGATGGGTCGCAGTCATACGCAGCAACAGTCATCAGCGCGGCTAAGGTATGGCTGGGGTTCGATTCACTCCCACAAGTATGTGTAGCAGTAGTGTATAACTACATGGTCGTCGGGAAATTGGTACAAATTCAATATTTGTGTGACAATCACTGTTGTATGTAGAATTTTTATTTGGCATTTTAGCTTTGTTATACTGTACTAGGTTAGCGAGTGTTATAATAATAAAATAATCCTCATAATAAATTTATTGTGTGCGGGAGTCAATATTCGTACATCCAAACACGGTCTGTGGGCGCTCCTTTCAACTATTGTAAATATATGATCTGCTACAGTATTTTAGCTCGTGATTCTCAAAATGATATTTTATAATATATTATGTGTGTGAAATAGCTCTAATATAAAATCCCTTACGACAATAATACAATAGCCCTAAATGCTCAAACATGAATATTTATATATTTATATATCTATGAAAGTTTTACTGTTTTTCTACACAACTGTTGCGTTTTGTGGGAATCAACGGTAATGGTGTTCGTAGTGTACAGTACATGTACAGTAGATACAGTACAATGTTGCTGACATGCTCACCTCTGACAAAAAGTATAACGTTTAATGCTCTATACGTATCATAATGACATTATACACAATGATGTAAAAATCACTTTCAAATCTATGTATTGCTCTTTTTATAAATGTGGTGAATATTTTAAATAATTGTAGTTTTGGATTTTAAAGCATTAAATTTCCCTTATAACTGAATGTGTTTTAATACACGCTTTATTATGGATGAATCACAGTATTTGTTGGCTCACCAAGGATTTTCATTTAGCGATCTTCCTCATGAGTGAAGTGCTATTTCCCCAGTGACGTTATCTAACACAACCTGAATCCATTTTTCATTACGTTTCATTACCCTTAATGCAAATTTTTTCAGCGTTTTTATTTCTGACGTTAAGGCCTATTGTTCATTCTTTGGTTATACATTTGCTAGATTGTACTACAGAAATTTTAGGTCCTGGCAATATTTTCCAGTGTTGTCAGTATTATTTGGTCATTCTTGACTGTTGCGTGATATGGCACTGAAAATAAACCTGCACCATTATTTAAATCATTTTTTATTGGTTGCGTCTGTAATATCCCTGGTGTATAATATCCATTTTATTGTCACCAATTCCAGTCCTTGACTAAAGGTTTGAGCATGTTTGGTGAGACTGTGGTGAATAGCGTTACCGGAACCAAGCCGTCGAGTCCCAAGAAAACTGACCATGTTCCAGTCGCTGACCAGAGCTACCAGCCGGGAATTGTGACCATCATCGACACACAAAACATGCCAGCAGATTATGTATGATAACAACAATACAAGTGTAACTTGTACAGGCATAGCCAAACTGTCCCCATTCTCTCCGAGATTAACGACTTAGTCATATACTGTATTTAATAGTTAAATATCATGCAACCATATCTATCATCTCAGCCTGATAATTACAATTTTTAAATCTCATGTTTTAGCTATACCTGAGATGGTTATTGTTATTAAGTACTTATCAACTAATGTAGACAACAGGAAGGGATGTTTTTATCTATCTAGGGTATGACAAATTCATGTTAAATTTGGGAATGGCTGCTTAAATGGGAAAGTCGACCATGTCAGGTATTCTGATAACCGAGTGCAGCAGAGCCTTGCAAGCTTTTAAGGGGTTCTGGAGGGGCGAACCCCTTCCAAAAATTATGAATTCTTAGATTGCAATCTCGTATGTATGGGTAGTTTAGAACCAGGAGAGCAACTCACGTATGATCAGGTGAAATCTTAAATGTAGTCAGATTATTGTCACCAATAATGTTGCATCGTAGTTTTAATCATTGCCTTAGAATATTGCCAATATTGCTAAAATTTTCTCTTACGAATGTAATCATCTACCACATTGCATAGTTTTTGTGAATAGTTTTCAAAATAAATTAATATTTGCGATCGTTCGTTGCTATTTTGAGGATGGCATGACCTGTCAATCAGATGTCAAAGCAAGTAGGTGTGCCAAATTACGGTAGTAAATCATGAAGTCCAGAAAGTAACTCTGCATGATAAAATATTTTATTGGTTCTACTGACAGCATTCACGTCAACACATGCCCGTGTATTTAATTATCTCCCTTATTCCATTTCATACATTATTGGCGAATTATCTCCCTTTTACTGCTTATTTTTTTGGACAGACTCCAATGATCGCTCATTATACTATACTGTGTTACGAATTGTACTCTGAATTAGTCCTGGCAGACTATTTTGTTAGTTGAAGGGATGTATGAAGTAACATTATGTGTTGCATACCAGGCATTACTGATGGATGACAGCATGGAGGGGATCATTGCTCATTTTCACGCTCACGCCAATGAGCCCATCGCGGCCATGGCCTTTGACCCCAGCGGCTTGTTACTGGTGACTGCCTGTACCCTGGGACACAATTTTCACGTGTTTCATCTGATGGCACATCCGTTAAAGTCATCCCTGGGAGCAGTGCATCATCTGTACACGCTACACCGCGGGGATACCACAGCCAAGGTATCATACATGTGCATCATACAATCAGTGGTTTTATGCACATGTCTATAAATATCCTTTAAGTTGATACCACTGGTAAATTTATTATTGAGTTTGACCTTTCAGCCTTATTGCTGGTGTAATACAAAAACCTATACCAGTCACACTATATATATGTTATTGAGCAAATGGGCTGGGACATCTTTGGGAGTGACCAGTGATAGTCTGGCATTGACCGATGGTTTAAACCATCATTGACACTCCAGAATGCCAGCCTTTATACGCTGGTGACAATGATACTCCCATATATATGGATAGTTTTACTTATGGATAGGGAAATTTCTCTAGCGTATTCAGTGATTATGGGCAGCCAACACATGATCTTTGTTGAGCGTGTTGATATATGGTGATATGACGAGATATTGGAGAGGTAGCGCAACCAGAGACAATTATTTAAGACAGAGCCATGCCTGGGAGAAGCCATGCATAACCGCTCTCGAATCGCTACAGAAACCCCAATTAGCAGGTTTTAAATCTTGTTTCTATAGGTGGTATACTTGCTCTGTATCAATGTCACTTTCTATCTGTACATTCACACGTAGTATCCCTCGAATGATTCTTGAGTGTCATCCTTAATGTGGTATATGATGAGATGATATGGTGGAGATTCTGTTACGGTGTGTGTACTCTTTCCCTGTACGTACGCAGGTGATTGATATCAGTTTCACTCAGGACAGTAGATGGGTAGCCATCAGCACCCACCGTGGCACCACCCATGTATTCCCCATCAGCACTTATGGAGGTTAGTCAATTTGTAGGTAGACATGTATATAATATATAATATTTAGCCATTGATTGGCCAATTCCACACCATCCCTAGCCACCAATTATGGCTGTAATGCTATCATAATCGCTGTCAATCTATCATCACATCCCCATCAGAACGGCTCATTGTTGTCATGAAGAAAGAATAATTTTTGCTAATCGTTTTCTATGTAGGATTGAGGCAACATCTACATTATATCTGTATATTGTATTTCATTTGATGTATTCAGATGATTGTAGATAACGTAGGTCTATGAATATATTAATTATCACATTCCACGTGTAGGTTATTCAAAGCTTTTACTGATGTAAAGTGTCTTTGACAGCTAGGTTAATAAGTACACTTCAATCAAAAAATGTCGTTACCTTTATGTGAGTGATTGATTGATACAATGCAGCAACATATACAGGCGATCTTCTGTATATGATATTCACATTGAGCTAGTACATACATGGATGTCAATATATACAATGTGGTAACATATATGATGAACAGACCTAGATTCTGATATATCTTTGTGTGCACATTAAGATGTCAGTGTTCAGGGTGCAGTCATTACCACATCCGTGACATTTTATAAGCAGTCTACCCTGAATCAAAAAATGTTTTAGTACTTTCAGTCTGCTATAAAGGCAATGATGTCATGTGACAATTGCACGTCTCATGGTTCATTTTACTATCCTCATACAGCATACATAGCTTCAATATTGCAACCAATTGTTACTATTTTATGAAGTAAAAATACTTAAATGTAACTAAAATATCTTGAAAATTCCACCGATAATCACATTAAAAAATTTTTGTCCCCCAAGTGATTAGTGAAGTATTTGTGCACCCCCCCTCCCCAGGAGTGGCTAGTGTGAGGACTCATTGTCAACCACATGTGGTCAACCGAGCGAGTCGTTTCCACAAGAGTGCCGGCTTGGAGGACATTGATTATACAGGGAGGTCAAGTCCAGTCTTGTCGTCGAGTCCAGGATCAGCCGGTAGATATTATGTACACAATACTGACACCTGTAACTTTTCATCTAGAATCCGTGACATGTTAACTACAAACAAGGTAGATACACAAAGCTTTTATCACCTTCTAGTTTGTTTGTTAAAGGATTACTTAACACAATTCCATTGATACGATACAAAGGTTTCGTGTGAAAATTATAGTAATAGTAATCAGTTTGTTTTGGAGGCGCCCCAATAAATAGTAAGTCTCTAAAGCGCCTATATACATTTCGTGTGATTACTAATTATGTTGCATAACACAAAAGAATGTACATATAAGTTAAATCATAGCCTAACACAACCGGTACGTGAAATGAGATGGAATTCTATTTGATTTATAGTGCCCTTCCAAAACATGGCAATTAGACACTACACAAATTCATGGTTACTATAACTAAATAGAAATGCAAGGAGTATAAGGAATACAAGGAATACAGTTCAAAGTTGAACCAATTATTAGACTAAAATTCAATCATATATGGGACCAAACATTATTCAGTCTTATATACGAGACTAGAGATCAGTCAGTCTCATATATGAGACTAAAGATCAGTCAGTCTTGTATATTGTTACCCATTACTAAGGTGTTATAAGAGAATTTTCATTACTTAAGTGGTGCATATATGTAAATAATTTCAACTGCCACTATGGCAATAAACAGTATATCATCGGTAAAACATACAATTAAAAAACCAATATACTATTAGGTAGCTATTTATCAAAGTGTATAAAATTGAAGTTGGCTACACGTGGTCACAAATAACTCAATTATCATGATAGTGTACCATGCAAGGTTTCATTTGTAGTGAGCTATAGTGTATCTATCTTCTACCCTCAATAGTTGTGTTTAATTGCTTCTTCACAGCACATCATGACCCATACCCCAGTCTCGTGCGGCATAATGCCATCCACAACAACATGGGTAATCCACGGCTCCCGCCTTACCCCCACTCGACGCTCATTCACCCCCTAGCTCAGATTAAACAACCATTCCTCGGTAATGCTCGTGCCAGTCTTCCTGGCGTAACCACCACTGGCGGAGCATCCACGTCCCCCGGTGGTAGTTTTTGCGTTGCCGCATGTTTTGCTACTCCTCGGAGTCGAGTTGGCAGCAGCCCAAATTTGTGCAATGGTAATTACGGAAGTTATTGTCTCAGTCCCGACTGTAATGCTTACAGCTATGTTACGATGTAACAATGTAACAGTGCTAGTAACCATAATTATGTAAGTGTTACAACGTAACTGCTAGTAACCATAAAGATTTAACAATGTAACAGTGCTAGTAGCCATAATGATGTAACAATGTAACGGTGCTAAGAACCATTATGATGTAACAGTGTAACAATGTAACTATTAGTAACCATAATGATATAACAATGTAACAGTGCTAGTAACCATAGTTATGTAACAATGCGAGTTGAATGTTTTATCCAGATCTATGGTAACGCTTACAACAGAATTGGCAAAAATATAAATGTGACAACACAGGCAGTTGTTCCAGCTAGCTGTAAGGAGGTCTTCCCACTATATCCATGCCTACCATATCCCCATCTCAAAATTTTTGTTATATATCCTCCAAATTTTTCTAGCTACAGCCACAGGATAGTCATTTTTTAGTGGCGATTCAATCGTTATTGTTACAACATAGTAAAAAAGCAACTTTGTGAAGATTGCACCATACAAGATCAAATATACATAATATTGTATCAACTGATTGATGGGGTCACCAATCTTCATGGGAGCAACTGCCGCTGTCGATTAAATGTGTACGTGAATCCATCATTTGGTCAATAGAGGGTTATTAAACCAGAAGATTGTATGCACCTCTAAAATGGTTGATTGTGAATACAACTGGATATGTCAGTAGCCGGATAAATTCTAATTACAGACATGATGTAATCTATTATCACTATAAGTCCATCATTAACAGTGGTGGGTTGAATGTATATTCATTAGCGTCGCGCAATATTAAGTAATTAAGTCAAGACAAGTAGTTTTTTTGCTTGTGTGGAAGCTATGCGTAGAGAACAGGAAGAACATCATCACCGGTACTCGTGTGATCCATACCCGTTGTAGTAGTGTTTGTGATATGAACCACTGTCACCTGTAGATAGTGGTGGTCTATCCTGACTCCTGAGTAGATCACTGTATATACCGCCGTAAAAGTTGAATTTTTGGTACCCTTTGTGTTCATTCAACAACATCTAACTAACTCAGGCTGCTCGGTATGGTACTGTTTATCTACCATCATTAAACATGAATACCGTTAAAGATCTGTTTATGTAGTAATTACCTGTGAACGTTTAACCTTGTTTTCTATTCATCTTCACGGGTTTCTATGTACATCTATTTATCTTTGTCAATTTAAGAAGTTTCTAGTCATCGCTTAGGTCAATCTTCTGGCTTGGACAGCATGTCTCCAAGCAATTCATGACAAGAGATAATGCTCAGAGAAGGGAGGTAGACTTGTATGACAAGTTTCCATCAAAATGGAATATTTTAGGTCGGTTGACCTCTACGGTGGTATATCCAGCAATCATGTGTTGATTGATGGGTACAGGTGACTTGTACTTTAGATGACTAATACGCTACTTATGTCTCATTTGATATCTTCACTCAGGATTTGCTGGGAACAAATTAATTCTGTTACAATAACCATCAGAATTTAGGGGGTCATTATTGGAGTTATTTCACTTTACAATATTTGTGGAAGGCCATAACCCTTTTGAATTAAAACTTTATGGGACACGACGCAAGAACTGAATAATTCATGCTTTGCAGATGCGAGACGGTCAGTGGATGCCCTGTTCGTGATAAACCAGAGTGGTCTCCTCATAGAGTACACGCTTGAGCCACGAGCTAAAGCCACGGCATCCACCGACAAGGTCACTGATCACTCAGCTCTCGAGCTAGGGGTGACTGGCAAGGCCCAGTGGCATCTGCTCCGGTGAGTCCATCAGTTAATCACCACACACGGCTGTGTAAAAGATATATGACAAACCATAGTGAATATAGCATTCCATTCGATTCTTTGTAGGAGTAGTAGTAGTACTATTATAAGCTAGTGCCTTGGATATCTACTCTCACCAGACCGGAGTATATAAACTGGGACATATATCTCATTGGTTTCCCAATCAATGGTCTCTTCGAAAATTTCCCAGCGCCTTTAATGTGTTTTATAGAATCTCATACATTTTTACTCTTTCTCATCATGATCTAGTCTCATTAGACATCTACCATGTATGTTAAGTATATTTCTAACATGACTTATTGCATGACTATGCATCACTACCTATCGCCGTATTGCGATTCATTTCAAGATTATGTGAAGCAATTGTGTAGCACTTAAAATGGCAACGGAGCTATTTGTTTAGCAATTAAATATTTATGTAGCAATTACTGTTTTACTCAAATTTTGCATAGCACTTTTACAGTAATACCATTATTTCTATTATTTTTATTATATGCTGCATACACACATTGATTTTGTATATTCAGATATATTCCATTTTTGGTTATAAATAAACGCACTATTAGTTTTTTTCTAACATTCTATTTCTATTTTATCAACTGCTCTTATGGTACATGATATGGTTATCAACATTATTAATTTTGTGAGACACGTGGTAGACAACTCAGTTGCAGGCTTTCATAAATATTGTGACTAACATAAATGATTTCTGAGTATAATTCATTATGTAACTGAAATAGAATTTTGATTTTAATATTGATGTTTATGTATACATGTGTATTTATATTTCTGGATTCTAAAGTATATAGTGTAATGTAGTCTACGGATTGTATTAATTATTGTAAAGTGTCTTTTGTCGTACTGCACTGTTACCAAGGAGCACTATAAAATATGTGTTATATGTATTATCAAATTAACTGTGCCAGATCAAAGACGTCCACAGAGATTGCTCTCCCTTTACCTACGACCAGCCCACTCCTGTTGGCATCTCATGCTGTTCTCACACAACTACCCACTACCAACACGGGTTATTTATTACTCCTTTATACGAGGGTCATTTGAAAAGTTCCTGGGCCGACCATGAAAGACCTAAGCTATAACAATAAAACTTAACATACTGTATAGTAACCTCAGTCCTTTGGATGAATAGTGGTATATTTGACAAACGTCGCCTTGATTTAGCTTTTCTGTTGTAATACTCAGTCGGTACTTGAAACTTCCATAGCGAAATGTACCAAATTTGGCTTACTGGTGTTATGAACTATTTGAATATGAGGAGTTTACCCGTAAAAGATATTAATGCT
>WURV02217561.1:0-10634 GCA_011762755.2 Epimenia babai
GATTCACTGATTGAAACAGACAATGTGTGGATTCACTGATTGAAACAGACAATGTGTGGATTCACTGATTGAAACAGACAATGTGTGGATTCACTGATTGAAACAGACAATGTGTGGATTCACTGATTGAAACAGACAATGTGTGGATTCACTGATTGAAACAGGCAATGTGTGGATTCACTGATTGACACTCGTAATGTATAGATCCTCAACTGAAAAAGCTAGGACATGGATGGATTCACTATTGACAGAATCAATATGGGATTTTTGGAAATTGTAAATTTTGGGAACTCTCATCCATTTGACAATAATGAACCAGTTTTCTGACAAATCTATCCAAGAGAGTGCGTGTTGCTACCATATACAAAAACTGAAGAGATCTATGGCACAATGGGCATTATAGTGAAAAATGACTTAGAGAGGAGTTATTCCCAGAATAGGAAATCCATTAGATACGTTTAGCTGCATGGACATGCGACTGACATCCGTGATTTGTGTAAAGTATTTAGTCTTATCTCGATTGCAGTGACCCCAGGGCATGTGTCTGTATGCAAGGCGGATATGATTAGCATTGATTGTGTTCAGTTCTACATAGAGTTCTCGCTCCTATAGCCTGCCACTCCCGGACCAGCAACAACGGCACCAGCGGCGGCAACACTATAAGCGTTAGCTCAGCTATACTCCGCGGCGGGATGGATCAATAACTGGTCAGCTACGTTTCATTGAGATGCTTGGGGCCAATTATCTGGCTTTGATGTACAAATATATCCATATGCAGAGAGGAAATTGAACAGGAAACAATCGAATCCCCGACCAGCATTACCTAATATATTCTTACTACACGCAGGATTTCGTCGTACGTCATTCGCGATGTTAATTTCTTGCAGAAAACAATTTTCAGCGCTTGTCGTATGAGAGTTATTCTGTAGTCACATTTGTCACAGGACCATTCGCGATTCCGATGCATGTGGAAGATTAATATAAGTAACTCGTTAATGAAACAGCTAATGGAATAATTCAGTTGAGAGAGTCGTAGTCGATGAACTAGAAGGTGAAACATTTCATGGCTGGGCGATACAAATCGTGTTTCTCTAGTTGCATTCTCCTGCTAGGTGTTTAATATTAATTGTTTTGCTTGAGCTACGCCCATGTGTATTAGTGGAATAATTGGCTTAAAACATGTCAATATGCATTGGAAGTGACGCTAGTGGCTTGCTGGGGTCGTTACATAGCTACTGTCTCTAATGACTGACACTTGTAAAAAGTCAAGGGTGGTATATAAATGTCGCACTTAAATTTACGGAAGATTTTAGTTTTGAATCACGGAATCATGGCATCTAATAGACATCTTTTTGGTAGCATTTGACCAGTTAATACAGAAAGACATATTTGTGTAAAAAAATCCCAATTGTACTACCAAGAATGCTTTGCTCTTTTAACGTGTCTACTAGTAATATAACAATAGTGGTATAGAATTTACTTTTTGTCTGCCTGTCTTCCTGTCTGCCTGCCTACCTACCTATATCTGTCTGTCTGCCTGCCTACTCAGCTGTTTATCTGTCTCTGTCTGTCTCTACCTGTCTTCTCTGTCTGTCTCTACCTGTCTCTGTCTGTCTTTGTCTCTGCCTGTCTCTGTATCTCTCTGTCTCTGCATATCTCTGTCTGTCTCTATCTCTGCCTGTCTCTGTCTGTCTCTGTCTCTGCCTGTCTCTGTATCTCTCTGTTTCTGTCTCTGCCTGTCTCTGTATCTCTCTGTGTCTGTCTGTCTCCGTCTGTCTCTGCCTGTCTCTGTATCCCTCTGTCCCTGTATCTCTCTGTCTCTGTCTGTCTCTATCTCTGCCTGTCTCTGTCTGTCTCTGTCTTTGTCTGTCTCTGTCTGTCTCAATCTTTGCCTGTCTCTGTATCTCTCTGTTTCTGTCTCTGCCTGTCTATGTATCTCTCTGTGTCTGTCTGTCTCTGTCTGTCTCACTCTCTCTGTCTGAATTTAGAAATTGAAACTACCTATCATTTATACTACTCGACATGCATAAATGTCATGAAAGAAAAATCATTCGTTTTTACACATGACTTACATCGGCATCAGGGTTGCAATTGGTAATCCATAAAGAAACAGATGCGTAGAGCAATAAAATAAAAACTCTCAGATCTAATTACACACATACGAAATGCACCATATAGATCTATCAAGTGTAACATAAAATACGACGCTATTATTTCGTATTTGCCTCAAAGATGTAGATTGATTTATTCAAAAGACAAGAGCTATTATCATCTCTCTAGAGTCACTCTTTGGCACAAAATTGTTATTTGTTCCAAAGATCTGGATTGATTTATTCAAAAGACATAAGAGCTATTATCACCTCCGTACATTCAATCTTTGACACTGTAACCTTTAAGTTATAAAAAAAAATATCTGTAATTGGCACGGCGCATTCGTTCACTAAACATTCGTATACTTGGTACCTGTACTGGTAGTGATACTTGGTACTTGGTAATGGTACTTGACACTTGTACTTGGTATTGGTATTGGTACCTTGGTACTTGGTTCTAGGTCAGTCATTGGTACCTGATACAAATGTTGATATTAGTATTTAGCTTTGCGTCATGGTACTTTGTGGTGGTACTCGGTATTGCTACCTGTCCAAAGTCGGAAAATTTCCGTAGATTACTGCTATAGCATAAGTAAAGCTGTCAAATCATTGCGTAGAATACTAAAATTTGTTGATCTATGCATTAACCTCACCTGTGAACATGAAAGCAATAATCATCTCGCTTTCCTTGATACCTTAACCTAACGTCAAAATAGCTAGATTCACATCGTCTATAGAAAACCCACACTTCGCAACAGATACCTGTACTACCACTTGCATCATGACAACACAAGTTCAGTACAGTTAAAACAAAAACCTACCAAGCCTTGACCAAACATGCCTGAGGACAAAGTTAGAGAATCGAAATAAGTAACAGACGCATTAGCAGCCAATGGCTATCTCAAAAAAGTCCGTCTCCAAGAATCATACACCTAAAAACTCTGAATCCTGTCTTATTTCACCCAAGAACTCCTTAAGACATCTTTTTAAATGTGTTGACCCAGGCTATTCAGCTACCCATTACCTAAATATAGAAATTCCTCCGAGAGATAAATGTTGTCTCTTGTATACCCTGTACTAATTGTCTTTGGAAAGCAAAACTTTGGTAGCAAAATAGGCCAGTCATTCGAAACGAGAAAAAAACAACACTGGCAAATCAAGGTTTGCGAGGGCTTACAGGGGGTTGGCAGCTCTAAAACAGGCGCCGGTAAGCCACTCACAAACGAACCTACCCAGTGCATATTAATTTGCATTGCCACAAAGAAATTTCACAGGTATTAATTTATGGCTAAGTTGGCCAGAGCAATCGGGGATTAAGTGCTTTGCCCAAGGATACAACGGAAAAACACAATGGTATTGCCCCGATTCTAACTGTCCACCTTTTGGCCGGCGCTTTACCACTGAGCTATCATGTTCCTTAGAAATTTAAAGAACTCAAAACGCAAAAAACTTTTCCAATGACAAACTCAATAACTCACACAGCAATGACTTCAATAATGCAAAAATAATTGACAAAGTATGCAATCAGATAAGAAAAAAATCAGAATCCTAGCACATAGCCGTGACTGATAAAGGCGACAATTCCAGGCCATTCCCGCAACAATACACTATTCTTCTTTATAAATAATATTACCTCTATGTCTATCCGCATGTATGCTTTTGATCTTTGAATTATAGACATTTTCGTTCTTATTCCATTCACATTCATCTTATAACATTCACTCAATAGCTAGACACATCATACAACAAGCAACTCGGTATACTGTATACAACTCTGAACTCTGTTGTTTGACCTTGCATGATGGAGACCGGCGGTAGTATGAATGAGATCTCAGCGACGTTTAATCAATGTGAAATTACTCTCATGCCTGATCCATTGATTTCGGCCCACTTCTCTATGACTGTTTCGTAATATTCCCCTAACATCCTATACTACACCCACTATAATCCATCAATGGCGCGATGCCATGGCCCACGATATTGACTGCTTCCACCACATTTCTAGTTAAACATTGTCATTTTCTATCAAGCGCGGCAGCCCGGTTTGACTTAACCGGTTTCTTACGGTGTCTTCGTAATGATGAACCAATAGCTGTTCGGACTTTCTCATAGTTTTATTACCGTAATTCTCTTGTGTTAACGGGAATACTTTAGTTGAGAAACTGGATGACTTGTACAAAAAGCTAAGTAGCCTTTATAAAAAACCACATGGCATATAAAGGGCTATATAGCATATATAGAGGGGCAGATGGTCTTTATAGATAATCAAAAGGTTTTTCTTACGGTGGCCTATTTCCATTGGCTGCCTAAAATCTAAGCATGTATTCATCGGTTTATAATTTATTTTTTTATTTATATATCGGCTAATCAATGGAGCACAGTTAATAACATTCTATTCCAATGATTAAAAATAGTAGAAACGTATAACAAGTCAAAACCTTCAGCGATCGTTCGAAGCAACATCAGCTGGAGTAACATGAATTACATCGCAGAACATCAAAAGCAGGTATACAAAAATCCAAACATTACTCGCTGATACTACATCGTTTGGGTAAACCAAAAAACATTCTAATGACCTTGTAGGCCACCTTTAATTTATCGTAGACCGACCTGTGGGAATTCACCAATAGATTCACATTTTACATATTGGTGCAATAAGCCACGAATAGCCTCCGCTTTACAGACATCGAGCAATGCTTCAATTTAGGACCATTTGAGGCCATTATGTACTATCTATTCTTCATATTTCTGTCCTTGGATGATTTTGAAGATATCATGTATCAAGAACGCATCAAGAGAAAAAGTTGTCTGCGTAAGCAGGGAAAGTAAAACCTTATCAACTGCTAATGTCATGTGCAGCACAGAATCCTACACCAAGAACCTAACATCGAGTACTCAATACTAGGACATGTCATTTTTTATATGATAGCATATGGGCAATGATACCAAATATATGCGATTTGATGCGACGTCACTGTCCGTATTTGACATTCTATAAATGACCATAATTCAAAGTGTGACTCGAACGTTAAACATCAGAGAAATATTCCTTTCATCATTATTGTTCATGGATGAAATATGAGACTACCAGGAATATTCCATTAACTGTGAGAAATTTATCTAGTTATGCAAAGGATGAGAAATACCTTAAAGGCACTGTTATTTTAGAAGGGATGGATGGAGTTGCTATGAACGTCAACTTATTACTTGGTATACCTCTATCCGGAAGGGATTGTTAAAGCCCTATATCAGAGGAATATATTACATGAAGCCTGAATACTAAAATACAGGAAATAGGTGTTTTATGATATATATAATTGCTTTTATCTGCTTATGATACGGCATGTTAAAGCTGTCGTTCATGAATAATTATATTTTCAAGAATATTATGTCATAAGAGCAGATCGATAAATAAATATCAGTTATTTATACACTACTCTAATCCATGTAAAGCATGCTCTAAGAGCGGTTAAGAGTGAAAAGTGCAATGGAAGAGTTACACAAAAAAGCACTAAAATACTATTAATACCAGCCGAGTAACACGACACAGTGAAGAGATGAGTTTTAAGATGTTGCTTTGAAGTAGAGAGAGTCAGTGCGGTTGTTATCTCAACAGGAAGATTATTCCGTAAGATGGGACCCACGTGACAAATTCAGTGGGTATGAGAGGTAGTAAGGCGGAATCTCCCAACAGTAACCAGTGATTGATACATAGATGGTGGCATGAACAGAAATCAAGTCATTATTTTAGATAACAAGAAAACAGAAGTTAAGGAGGGACCTTGGAAATTAGTTATATCAAGATTCAAGAGGATTATTTTAGTAAAGGGTATGATGTTAACCCTTTGGACACTGATGGTTGCGTTTTACATTATTATATTAATAACATCCTCTGACAACAGCGTGAAGTCGGTTCACACACAGGAAGGTGCTGACAGTTATCTTTTATTTCTGCAATACAGAAGCCGTGTATAACTATTTTCTGCTTGGTGGATAAACCAAATGATCCCAATTGTTTCGGACGATTGTAATTTCGTCGTGGACAGCCAAATTATCAGCCTGTTGTGGATGTGGCTATTACACTAACGTTGTTCCGTGTATACCATCGGCTCTAGCAATTTTGTCTACTAATTAGGTACGCCGGAGTGCCATCAAATTATCGCCGTCTTGAGTGAAGAAGGCGTCTCTTTATCGCAGCAGTTGAGTCCGGTTAGGTCGCACCATCTCGGTACTTCTCCGTACAGTTTCGCAAGTATGGGGAAACTGCGGCTGTATCATTCTCACTGTGGCCTCTGGCCTAGTAATTAATGGAATACGTTTCACCCGGCCCTCAGACTAAGTGAATCTATAATTGCCACTAACGTATATTAGTGAATAACATCGTGGAGAGTTTTACAGGGTGTTTCATGTACGGCCCAGCTTATCTTCACTAATAGACATACATTCGGCCTCTAGGTACAGGCACTACAGAGTACATAATTACGCAGCCCATGTTTGGTCAATGTGATCAGTTTATCTTAACCTCCAGGTAGCAGTAGGTGTGGTTAGATCCTGGGATTTAAAACCAAAACAAGCTGCATTGATTCCTGCTCTGGTTTGAATACTACATGATTTTGGTCAAAAGACATCTCATGGTGGTCTGGGTAGCCCTTGCTTCATTTGCGCCAACTGACATTGACTAGGATGACGCTAAATGTTCTCCCGAAAACGATGTTGTTAAGCACCCATGAATTGTAACTAGTAATTCAACTTATATTGTAACTAGTAACTTAAGTTATATGTTAACTAGTAACTCAAATTATATAGTAACTAGTAACTCAAGTTGTATTGTAACTAGTAACTGAAGTTATATTGTAACTAGTAACTCAAGTTATATTGTAACTAGTAACTCAAGTTATATGTTAACTAGTAACTCAAGTTATATAGTAACTAGTAACTCAAGTTGTATAGTAAATCGTAATTCAAGATATATTGTAACTAGTAACTCAAGTTATATGTTAACTAGTAACTCAAATTATATAGTAACTAATAACTCAAGTTGTATAGTAAATAGTAATACAAGTTATACATTACCTGTTGAATGCATCATTCTCGAAATCCCCTTCTTTCAGGGAAGACACCATCCGACGCGACGTTCTTCGGAAAGGAATATCTCAGTTACGATCTGTCGGGTCGCGGCGACCCTATCGTCAGCAACAAAGACACAGTCAACGTTCAGTTTAAGACTCGCCATTCCAATGGACTACTCTTCTACACAGGTGACAGAATGACATCACTTTTGTATAACGTTTATGTAGACGACTATATCACATTGTTATAGGTTATAGTTTGCGACTATCACCTTTGTGTCTTTGTCCTCAGGTGTTACTATTCTCTCGTTGTCAATAGATATACCTCGATTCTGTAAATTGCCATTATATAATGCTTTTTCGTCTCAAGATATTAGTTGTTCATCACTCGACAGCTCGCAGTTGTCACCAGGAATCTCAAAAATAGATACTACATAACCCTCATTTGTCACTAGATATCACATGTTGGTCACGAGATATCTTTCTCTAATCACTCGCTATCCAAATTTGTCACTAAATTGCTCTCATTTGTCACCTAGATCGCAGTAGCTCAGTAGATAGTTCTTATTCATCATTTAGATGTCCCTCATTGATCACTAGATAGCGTTTATTTGTCTCTATTTATATATCACGCGTTATTTACTACGTATCTCAGTTTGGTGGCTAAATACCCGTCGTTGGTGATTAGATGTATTGCGTATGATATCAACCACACATAATCACATCTATTTTGCACATTCGACGTACTAAATTGCGTGATATGGAGGTAGCCTATGTACTGTCATGCAGGGAAGGAATCGGATTACATCACGGTAGGACTTCAGAATGGCCAGGTGTTTGTGGCGGTCAACCTCGGGTCCGGTGGCTTCACTCGCACCTTCAAGAAGAAGATGGATGATAACGAGTGGCATACCGTTGAGGTAGCTCGCGAGGCCAGGGAGGTAAGTTATGCCTCAACCGTGCTATATACACGTGTAACGCATCCACCGTTCTCTTGTAGATATCAGTATGTCAGGCATGAATGAGTGCTGTGAATCAAATACAGCCCAATTCGATCAAAAGTGCAGGCCGTGGCTTAAGCAGTTAGATTAGATGCAACCGTCAGGTCCAGTTTACGAGGCTACAAATCAGTTCTGAATAAATTAAAGTCATACTACATCCATATTTCACACCGTACCTAATAAATTTATTAAACAATAAACCAGATAAAGTCCTTTATATCTGTAGATGCGACTGTCAGGTCCAGTTTACGAGGTTACGAGTCAGTTTTGAATAAATTAAAGTCATACTACATCCATATTTCACACCGTACCTAATAAATTTATTAAACAATAAACCAGATAGTGTTTTATATCTGTAGATGCAACTGTCAGGTCCAGTTTACAAGGTTATGAATCAGTTCTGAATATATTTGAGTCTTATTACATCCATATTCTACACCGTACCTAATGAATTTATTAAACAATAAACCAGATAGTGTTTTATATCTGTAGATGCAACTGTCAGGTCCAGTTTACGAGGTTATGAATCAGTTCTGAATAAATTTGAGTCTTATTACATCCATATTTCACACCGTACATAACAAATTTATTAAACAAAAAACCACATAAAGTGTCTTTTATATCCATAGATGCGACTGTCAGGTCCAGTTTACGAGGTTACGAATCAGTTCTGAATAAATTAAAGTCATACTACATCCATATTTCACACCGTACTTAACAAATTTATTAAACAATAAACCAGATAGTCTTTTTTATTTCTGTAAAATATACATATTGCCATTTCTGTGTACAACCAGCATTATTTGTTTCCCCACATCTGCAGCAGAGAATATAGATAACAGTTGATGCTTCACTGAGAAAATTGGCTACTCATTTCCTCTATGATATATTGAAATTTCTTCAATATGGAAAATTTCTAAATCTTTTAAATTTCCTAAATTCTACACCTGATACACTCAATTTAAATCCAAAATTACCTATAATTTCCATTATTTCCTTTAGTTTACCAGCTATTGCCATAAATTATCATTAATTCTACAATAGACCAAAAGGCGCATAAAAACTGCTGAGAAATATAAGGGGAAGAATCTTTTCTTGTAGAAAGCATCGAACTTCCCATAATAACCTAAAAATGATTTAAAACTACTGCGTCGTCTGCTTCATAGCTCAGTTGTCCTTATTTGGAGCTTCTGATACGTCATTATAAGGTCATCAGTTCTTACCCAACTTCAGTCACACCAAACGGTATTTTTTCTGCATGTGCGTCTGCAGCGACTACAAAAATCCATATAAATAACACGAATACAACTATTATTTCACTAAATGCCCCAAAATTCCTTTATTTTATTTGAATGGATTCCAAATCATACTGATGACCCTACCGAATAAGTTGTAAGCAATATTTTTAAAATTATTTTCTGATATTTTATATTTAATTATACCAGTTATCAACACTTGTTATTAAAAGTATAAACATTTTTCTGAACTAATGACGTAAACCGGAATATATTTACATCTAGAATTACGTTCAAAAGACAACCCAACTCTAAATTTATAGCCTAAAATATTCTCAAATGCCTTCATATGATATTTATAGATATTATAACTTGGGAATATAATATGAAAAAGCAACATGTTATTTACTCAATGGCCTTAGAAGACCATCAAATAATCAATTTTCAACATGTCAGATACAATTTAATAAAAAAGACCATTCTCGTGAAGATATTTAATTCTGGCATTGTTACTTCTTGGTGTTTTTTTTATGTCACTGAACATGTCACACAAGTGCCACAGTCATATATCAAGAATGTTGACAGTCTAGATATGTGACAGTGGGTTTATATAGTGCAACATATGTCAAGACCCGACTGCATTTAACCTAACACCACAAATGATTAAAATTCATTGTCCCCGGTTTAAAGAGATGTTCGCGCAACACTAAACAATTTGTAAAACTATTTCTTATTGCTATTAACATCATTACTAACTTAAATGTCATCCAGTGTCATTTAGTCACTCTCTTGTGAGTCAGCAGACGTGCCTGACATACCATTAACTGTTAACAATGTTATACATTGATTTCCATCTTGTACTAGGTACTATTCAAATTATACTATGCATTATGTACTATGCAGCTATTCACTATGCAAGAACTTGATTTCGTAATTTGCTACCCTTGTCCTAGAAAACTTGGAATTATCATTACTATATGCATGTCCCACTCTAAACAATCGACTAGCACATGGATTAATTGTTATATTTAACTATAATTATGTATAACTATTATTATAACCATCATCACCACTGAGCACTAACATTGATAGCGGATTATGGCGGTATACAGATGCCAGTTGTTTTTTAAGAATAATTTTTTCTTCAATATGACACTCCTTTAGCAGGTGGAGGAGAGCAGGAAGCAGGTGGAGGAGAGCAGGAAGCAGGTGGAGGAGAGCAGGAAGCAGGTGGAGGAG
>WURV02217572.1:0-10633 GCA_011762755.2 Epimenia babai
TGAAGCAGGCGCAGTCTATAATGGTGCGGGCACCGAGGGCATTGAAGTTTACAAAGTCGCTGAAACCCTTGCTGCCCCCTTATCAGAGCTATAACATGTGTTATCATCGCGGCTTTGGGTTTGATGTATTATGTAGAGGCCTTGCCCTTCAATCAGGGGAGTAGTTGGGCTTCTCATTCTTCAGTACTAGCTTTATTTCTAGAGATTATCTCTCCTTTCTATGCCGCACTACTAGTGGTACATGCATATCTTTATTTGGATGTATATTTTAGGAAAAGGAAAAAAAATCAAATATTTCGAACCACTGTCGCAGCTGCAGTTTCTTTTGCTTTAGCCATTCCTTTTTATGTTTTTGCCGACCATGCAATGGAAGATAGTCCTAGGTGGTGTGATGCAAAAGGTTGTGTTTTTGAGGTCCATCCCTTTGACTTTGAACACACATGGTCTATTTGGCTGATTTTCTTGTTGATTACTGTTGGTATGATGGTGGTGAGTATTCGAAAAAAGTTCTAACGTCGTTGCAGATGGGGCTCCAGTTCAGCACCCTTCAGCAAGGGGTGTTTTTAAAATTCTATTACGTAGATTGTTCCCCAATCGTAGGCGGGAACACCATCTGCTAGAACGTGCAATAAGGTATAGTCCGCTTATTTGACTCTCTCTTTACTCTCGATATAGGATGTTATTGATAATTACTAACATCTATTTCTAATGAAAGGTATATCTCGCTTATGCACCTTTGCCGTAATGCTTTCTTTGCTTATTCCTTCAATGGTATCAGCTAAAACAATGCAAGACTTGAAAGGGGTAAAAACATGTGATGTAAGTCAGTTTTCCCTTAACTTTGAAGAAATAAAAGTAACAAAAGCCTTCTCAGCTTCTGGAACGGGAAACTTCACAAATTCTAATGGTAGTTTTAAAGTTGATATCGCTAATGTTAGTAATTTAGTAGGATTTGGCTCTTTTTCTATTTCCAAAATTGCAGGAAGCACTGATTTAGAAATAACACTAGGAGGCGTGACAAGCTTGGTTGGATTTGGTTCTTTCCCATCCAACCCGAAAGTAATACAGCCAATTGATATTAATGGAGCATCGGGAGAAATTCGCTTAAGAGTGACAGATGTGCCTACGTGGTGGGGATTTTGCAATGTAGTATCTTCTTCGTCTAATAAGCCCTTAAGTCTTGTAGGATTTGGTTCTTATTCTATTAGTAGCAGCTTAAAAGGCGGATTAGTGCAAATAAATTTTAATGAATTGAAAGATGTGACCTATACTTCGTCATTGGTAATGGGGCGTGGCCCGATCCCTTCTGTATGTGGCGTTATAATAGGGAAAGGAGGTCAGGAAGTTTGTTCTCTCGCTAAAACTGCTAAGTATAAAACATCTGTGGGGTCTGAGCTCCTCAAAGCACTTCTAGAATTTCAAATACCAGAAAAAGTAGTGCAGGATAACAAGCACCCGGAAGGGAAAGTAGCGAGAACAGGTAGAAATCCTCAAACAGGTTTTACTGGCAAAAAGTAGCAGCCTTATTGAATAATGATTTGCCGTGCATCCTAATGACTGCACTTCCAATTTTGCATGCTATATATAAGCGCTACTCATAGACGAAGCTAATAAGGTCGGATAGAATCACTTTATTGCTATAAGAAGTCACGCATCTATAAAACAAGTAGGAATGAAAACAGTCATATTAATAAGCACAATAATTGAGAGTGAAGAAAATGAAATTCTCTTTGTTGTTGAAAAAAAGGAGAAAATGAAGGGGCAGTTAAATCTTCCAGGAGGTCACCTAGAATTTGGTGAGACAGTGATGGAAGGAGCAATTCGTGAAGTAAAAGAAGAGGTCAATTTAGAAGTGCAGCTAAAAGGACTTGTTGGAATATATCAAAGCAACAATCAAGAAAACCAATGGCTCCACTTTGTCTTTGCAGGAAGTGCTGATATTAAACGAGCAGAGGTAAACTTAGGGGAGGTGCTAGGTCTTGCTCTGCATGCTGCTGATAGTTTCAAAGACTTAGACGAAGGGCTTATAGCTTCACCAAGAAAACTAAAAAAAATTGTTAGTGACTATAAATCCCATGAATTAACTCCTTTGGATATGATTAGGAACATCAGTCTCTAAATGCAAATCAGCGTAAGCACCGGTAGTAAATGCTAGTCAGTCATATCTTATTTGCAAAAAACTAAATTTGGTTTTAAATTAAGATCTTATGTTAATTACGAGCAAACTAGCAAAGCTTATTTGTAGATCAATAGAATCAACAAGCGAACGACCAGCAATGACTGAAGAGGAATGTAAGGCATTAGAGAATAAGGTATACAGGTTCATTGCGAGAGATATGTTTAACGTATATCCATTTTGCAATGAAGTACTTGAATTAATCTGTACTCAAGGAAGTATTGACTTTGTCACAGAAAAATATGGGGTTGCTCCATCAATTATGAGCAGGAGGAATGCATCAAAAGAAGCAATTCTCGAAGAAAGAACAAATTTGATACGGCGATATGCAGATGAGCTGGTTTGCATCTTTACAACATGATGTTATAATAACGCCTATGTCCTCAAGTATTAGGTATGGAAGATAATCAAGGCAAGCAAAATCCGCTAGATGAAATGATTGAACATATTCAGGCCTTTAAAGAGGAGATGCAAGAGCTTGATTTGAGAAGCTCAACAGATCCTGAACCTGTCATTCAAGAAAAAATTGAGAGTCTAAGACAAAGAATGGGTTCCGCATTGAATGAACTTAAGACGAAAGTTGCAGAGCTGTGTAATGATTTGTATATACCGGAAGTTCAGGGTGAAAAGAAAAAAGGTAAGAAAGAAAATATTCTTGAGCAATGGGGGTTTGATTTTCAATTAGATACAATTATTCAAGAGAGGAAAAAAGTGAAAATTGGCACAGTTGATTATAAAAGAATGACCGCCAGGGCATTTGCCTTAGCAGCAAAAAAAATATGGAATCAACCAGAATATTCAACTATTGAGAGAAGTTTTTTAATATATTTAAAATGGATTATTGAAGACCATATTGATGAACCTGTATATATCGAGCATACAAGGTATAGAGTGAGCAAGAAGCGTGAAGGAATGACGTGGCGAGAGAAGGCAGAGGAAAAAATGTCAGAGGCAATAATGACTAACCCAAAATACGCTTTTAAAGACTTCATTGAGGGGAATTCTTTAGCTAAATTAGAAGAGCAGTTAGAGATAATATTGAGTAAGGTAAATAGTGGTAGACATTTCGATCCACGAAGACAAAAAATGTTAGAGCTGTCTCATACATATTTGCCATTGCTTTCCCTGAGGAAATCACACGAAGGAACAAACCCAGGGCAAAAAAAGAGAATGAAAAAGAGCTTACACGCCGAGCTACGCACCATGATCCCTCTTGATAGAAGTGTGAAGCTACGTTTTCCGTGCAACTCATTTCTCTTCAGGGAAGGTAGCAAACTTGATATTCCTCAAAAAGTAGCGCTTGCTTACTTAACAGGCGGTTTTCCATGGGCATCAGGAGATATCGCTCTAGAGGGTATAAATAGTGTCGTAGACACGAGCGACCAAGTTAGCAAGCTAGCAATAATAGAATTTGGGGAGGAGGTAGGTGAGTATTTTGCTCTAGACTTAAAATTAAAAGTCCAAGATGAGGATGATCAAGAATCTGGCTTTGAAATAGAGATACCTGGCTATGTCTTGATTAGAAGAATCATAGAATGGAATAAATTAGATAAATGTTACAATCATTGGTTTTCAGCTGTCGAGGATAAATACTATCCACCTAATCATTGCAAACTATTATTAGAAAAATTGGCTGAAGCGAATGAAAAGATTAGTCCAAACAAAAGGCCTCAGCCATATACAGCCTATCAGGAGAGTCAAGGTTTGAAGATGTTTATTAATCGAGCCATAAATAGAGAGCAGATTAAGTCTTTATTGCGGTCAAAATCTTGCGAAGCTGAAGTTACCTATCGTATTCAGTATGAGCTTCCTACTGCAGATTATTTATTATGGAAAGAATAAGACAGGAAGAATAAGCGGAGTGTGTTTGCAAAAAAAGAAATCTAGTTCTAAATTACATCCTATAAATAACTTAAATGCAAATCACATGACTATTGATAATGGTTCAGAGAAGGGGAAGGAAATAATAATGGATAAGCATCATTTTAAAGTCAAAGTAAGAGAGGCTGTACAGCAAGGAAATTGCACAGATGAAGTGGCAGAATTTATTAAAGTTGAAGGGGGGAGCGTAGGGGCATTAGCGGGTGGTATGTCAAAGCTAATTATGGCAGCAATGCTCTCAACGAGCCAATCAATAGAAATGTCTGAAGAAGAGGCGGCACAGTTAGAGACACAAATTTACAGGCACCTTGCAAGAGACATGTTCAGCATATACGAATATTACTCTGAGATGATTGAAATAATCTGCGGGAACGCAAGTAGTGATAGCATCCAGGATAGATACGGAGTTGTACCATCAATTATGGAAAGAAGGAGGCAAGCGGAAGAAGCCGTTCGTGAAGAAAGAACAAACTTGATACGGCGATATGCAGATGAGTTACACCACATGCCGAGAGTTCCTTCGAATCATCAGCCAAGTCGCATAATTCCCGCCAGAAGACCCCACGACGTAGGTCGATACAGAATGCGGTTACCCTTTCCAGGAGAATTCGATGAATAAAGAAAAAATCTCGCTTTTATAGAAGGCCTTTCAAAACCGGAAAAATATTTTGTTCAACAATAATTGCGTATCCATCGCTATTAGGATGAATTTGGTCAGCATTATTTAAGGAAGGGTCTCCAGCAACACTATCCAAAAAAAGTGGAATAAAAGGCAGACCACGTTCTTTTGCAATATCAATATAAAGCTGCCGAAAATCAGCAACATACTCAGGCCCTAAGTTTTCATAAATCTCCATTCCAGAAAAAACAATTTCAACCTGTGCGGCATTTATCATATCCAGCGCCAACTCAATATTAGTGCGGCTCAAGCTTAAATCAATTCCTCGAATTGCATCATTTGCTCCCGTTGTCAGAATAATAATGTCTGGTTTTTGATCGAGTATCCAATCAATCCGTTGCAAAAGGCCTGTTGTCGTTTCTCCACTAATTCCTGCATTTACAACTTCATAGTTATAGCCCTTTTCGAAAAGAAGTCGCTCAAGTTGCGCAGGATAGGCAAACTCTCTATCAATACCGAGCCCCTCAGTAAGAGAGTCACCAAGCGCAATAATCTTCCCATCATATTCTTCTGCAGTCACCATTGTTGGTGAGGGGGTTGCAGGCTCTTTTTTTTCTTTATTAAAAAACGAGCAGCCGCCAAGCGAGATAATTGCCAAAAATAAAATAAAAGCTCTGAATTTCATAGTGCGAATAACAAAAATATCACTTACAATTCATGAAAGCACAACTTCAAATCACAAGGCAAATGTCATCAAAAAAAACATCGCTGCTCAGGGCAAAGAAAATTCACAAGTCATATGATTTATGTGGAAAAAATATAACAATTCTCAGTGGTGTATCACTAGAAATATTTAAAGGAGACCACGTTGCAATTACTGGATCTTCTGGCTCCGGAAAATCAACATTACTTACTGTCCTCGCATCACTTGATACACCAGATAGTGGCGATATTTTTTTTGAAGAAAAAAATATGACAATGATGAATGAAAAGCAGATCGCATTGCTACGAAAAAATGATTTTGGTTTCGTCTTTCAGTCATTCCATCTTGTGCCAAGTTTAACAGCTCTTGAAAACGTCATGTTTCCACTTGAGTTAATTGGAAAAAAGAGAGTAGCTGCTAAAAAACAGGCAGAAAAAATGCTCAAGAAAGTAAATCTAATAGAGAGAAAAGAAAGCTTTCCACACCAACTTTCTGGTGGAGAAAAGCAGCGTGTCGCAATCGCAAGGGCACTCATTCATAAACCAAAAATAATTTTTGCTGATGAACCAACAGGAAATTTAGACGAAGAGAATTCTCAGCAAGTACTAAAGCTTCTCATAGACCTCAAAAAGGAAACAAAGAGCGCACTTGTAATTGTAACGCATGAGCCTGCAATAGCAGACATGGCAGATAAAATAATGCATTTGGAAAACGGACAATTTTAATATGAATACACTCATTTCATTTAGAGAGTTTTTACGAAGAAAGGGACAGTTAAGTCTGTATCTGGTTTCTCTTGTATTATCGCTTGGTGTATTTCTAGCGCTCGATAGCGTGCAAATTGGTGTGAGTGAATATGTGAATCAGGAAAAAAGAAATATCGTCGGAGGAGATATTGAAATTTCTTCAAATCGCCCATATTCAGAAGATTTAGAAAAAGCTCTCAGTGAGATAAGAACTAATGAGGTAGTTTCAGACACATATGAGTTTTCTTCAATGGTGAGTAGTGGAGAAAAAGCGGTGCTCTCACAAATAAAAATAGTTGCGCCCAATTATCCACTGTATGGAAATATATCTCTTTCAAGCAAAGAAAAATTTTCAGATAAATTTAAAAAAGGCACGGTAATAGTGGCGCCGTCCATACTCGATCAACTCAATGTAAAAATTGGCGACAAGGTGAATCTAGGGAAGGCTGAGTTAATGATCGCAGACACGATTGAGTCAGAGCCAGATGCGTCTCTTAACCTATTTAATTTTGGCCCAAGAGTCCTTGCAAAGCAGAGTGACCTTGAGTCTATTGATTTAATAGGAAACAAAAGTCGTGTTTCGTACAAGACACTCATAAGACAACCAGACATCAAGCAAAGAGATGAAATGATTCGATTCATTAGCTCAGTATCTAAGGAAAACGAGAAGGTAGAATCACTCGATGAATCACAAACACCACTTTCACAATTTTCAGATAGGTTTCTCCTTTTTTTAAAACTGATTATCTTCTCTCTCTTAATTCTTTCAGGAATTGGAATAATCACATTGCTTAAATCCTTTTTGCAGTCCCAAAGAACAATTATCGCAACGAGAAAGTCGCTCGGTGAAAGTAGTTCACAAATTACAGTTTCATATTTGCTCACCTTCGGAATATGGAGTTTGGCAGCAATTACTCTCGCAATTATATCTTCGTTGTTCATTATTAAAGGTGGCGAAATAGTTTTAAAACCAGTACTCCCAGAAAATATTCTATTGTCAGTTTCTCCAATAAGCATCATTAAGACAGCTTCAATTGGCATAGTAACAAGTTTGATTTTTGCAGGGTTCGCGCTATCAGGAATGGTGCATCATAAGGCAGCACTACTATTCAGAATTGATGAAAAAATTGGAAAAACAAAAATCAGTGGAGGTTTGCTTCTCCTAGCAGGTCTGCTTTTTTACGCACTCTTTATTTTCTTTGAACTACAAAATCTATTGTGGTCACTTGTTTTCATTGGTGCATTAATTGCAATACTCACCCTCTTTTGGGGGATTGCATCGTTGACACTCTTTGCACTACAAAAATGTGTCGGCAGGTGGTCTTTGGTTCCAAGGCTGGTAATTCGTTCGTTGAATAGAGCAGGATCTTCAACAGCACTATTCCTGGGAATATTTATGTTATCTCTCACAGTTCTTTTCAGTCTAGTAGTGATAGAATCAGCAATTCAAAAGCAATTTATTCTTTCGTACCCTGAAGATTCACCAAACATTTTTCTCCTCGATGTCAAAAGAGAAGATAGAGTTCCATTACAAACATTAGTAGAAAAACCACTTAATTTTTACCCAGTAATAAGAGCGCAAGTAACAAAAATAAATGGAGAAAATATTGAACAAATTGCGCAAAATTCAGAAAGCTTCATGAATGTTAGAAGACCATTTAATCTCACATATTATGAAAAAATTCTTTCCGATGAACGATTAGTAAAATCAAGGGAGCCAGGCGAGCTGTTTGGAGAAGTAGGTGAAAGTATTCCCGTCTCAGTAATGGATGATATCGCTCAAGCGATGAACATTGATCTAGGCAGCAATGTAGATTTTAATATTCAGGGAGTGCCAATTTCTGCAGTAGTAACAAGTATCCGCACACGAAAGGAAACAACACCGTCTCCATTTTTCTTCTTTGTATTTCAAGAAAAAGTATTACAAAGCGCACCCCAAACGCTATTTGCAACAGGACGAGTAGCACCTGAAGATATCTCAAAATTACAATTAAATATATCCAGAAGATTTCCTCAAATATCGCTATTGGACACATCTGCCATTGGTGAAAAAGTTGGTGACATACTGCGCCAGCTCTCAAAGATAACAAGCTTCTTTGCACTCTTTAATTTGGCCGTCGGATTTGTCATATTTATAGCCTCATTAATGTCAACGAGCGAAGATAGAAAGCAAGAATCAGTTTTTTATAAACTACAAGGAATGCCTCAACAAAAAATTTGGCAGGTCCTCCTGTATGAGTTTCTATTTATTGCTCTTTTCGTACTTTCCATATCAATTGGAGCAGCTCTTGCCAGTGGCCAATTGATGCTGTCACAATTATTCGATCTATCGCTCTCAGCAATACCACGTGAACTGTTTATATATGCAGGAATTATGCTTGTTGCAATCTTTCTTATCGGATATCTCATCTTAAGACCTGCACTTCAAAAATCACCAATCGCATTTATTAGAGAAAACGATAGAGGTTAGATGTGAAGTTTGACAGATAGATATATATGTTTAAGATGCTGGTCCAGAATGAGTAACAAATAGAGGTGTCTGAAAAGAGTGAAAGAAAAATATATAGGTTGTATAAGGATGGAGATCATGAGCAATCATATCTACCAGAGGCTGTTCAGGAAGAAGACTTAAATGACGTCGAAGCATACAGGCCTCAGACAAGAGACGATTGTAGTGATGGCTTAAGGCCATGCCCATTTATTAGTTGTCGCCATAATCTTCTTATGCATTTTATAAGTGGCAACTATGAAATTGATAGCAGATTAGTAGATGGAGATTTCAATGAGATCAAAGAAAGTTGCGCCCTTGATGTGGCAAGTGAAGATGGTCTTACGTTGGAAGAAACTGGAGAAATAATTGGCGTAACTAAGGAAAGAACTCGTCAATTACAAGAGCGGGCACTAAAAAAAATAGCAAGGAAAATGATATATCCTGGCTCACAGGTAGGAAGAGAATTTAAGGAGCAGTTAACAGATGAGGAAATAAAAAGAGCAAATGCCTTAGTAAAAAAGGGCAGCAAAAAGACCTAAAGCAAGGATGTCTATTGACAAATTAGGTTAAATTGTATAAGTTTGAGTCTCGAAATTAGCCAAAGAGCCATGGTAAGACAGCCCGGCAAAATTGACTATTTCGGCGACGGGGGAGAGTGTCAGCTTCCTCTAGCTGAAGTATCAAACACAGTGCCAGAAGAAAACACGGACAGACAAACAGATTTTATACTCCACAGTGTGGTGTGGAGGGTTCGTAATCCGAATGGTAAAATGGCCCTGGAGTTTGCTCTGCAATATATCGATACGCCAGATTTAATGGAGGTGTTCTTATATAGCCATAGTCCTGCCGTGAAGATGCTCAGAGAGCATGTGAGGCACCAAGGACAGGGAAGTTTATTACCGCTGCTTGAAAGAAAAAAAGAAATATTTAAAGAATTCCTCAAACGTCGGTTTCAGAATTTTGATGAAATAAAGCGTGAGACCGTTCTTGCAAGAGCTCTAGGAACAGTAAGAACAAAGGGAGATATTCAGGGAGAGTTGTTAGTCCGTGGCTTTATTGATGAGTCATTTCCTGGTGTTTCAGACAGAATGAAAGTCAACTACATTCGAAGTCTCAAAGAGTCAATCAAGCATCTTAAGCAGCAAAATGGTAAAGAGAAAAATCCATTTAGTGGTTTTGGAAAATGTTATGAAAATTATGCAGCTATCTCAGTTGCACTAGAAGAAGGACTAATTGAGCATCAAGTCCATATACCTTCTCAAAGCGAGAAGGTAGCTTTCAGAGTAGCAGACTTGGTTATCTTCAATAATAAATATGAACCAGTTGAAATTGTTGAAATAAAATCATCTCCAAAATTAAGCTCTCACGATAAAAAACAGCTCAAAGATTATAGAGCAACAGGTCTTAAAATAACCTATATTGTGCATTCCAAAAAAGACCCAATTGCAAAATCACTTACCAAGATTGATCCAAATATACAGATCAAGGATATGGATGACGTTGCAAAATCACTAATGCATGTTGCTCCAAAATTAAATGAGCTCTTTGCATCAAAGGACATGTTTGCAAAGTTCAAGGAGGAAAAGGGCAAGGCTTCCGTACTAGAGAGACGATTATTTGTATCATACAAAGCACTTCAGTCAGGACAGCTAAACCGGGAAGATTTTCAAAAGCTACTCGCAAGTGCAAGCGCAACTGGAACAAAAGTATTTGAACAAGCTGCAATGAACATTGGATTGCATGCAGATAATCAAAGCTATGGAATGGAGCAGGCAAGTTATTTCGATTTAGGCGCGCAAAAGAGACAATGTGCCCTCGATGAAAAAATTAGAAGATTGCAAAAAAGGCTAGAGAAAGAACAGCGAAAAAGACATGTAAGAACACCAAAGCGAATTGCTCAAGCAGGTGGTACAAACCACCTCGTCTTGGCTGAGCAATTCTAAAAAGCTACAATAACGGCACTCACATTAATCCACGTGCCATGGAAGTAGTAATGACTATTCTCGGAGTAGCAATT
>WURV02217583.1:0-10632 GCA_011762755.2 Epimenia babai
GATTTTTCCTTACCTGTATAATGTGTGTTATAGCTAAGTCGTAAGACAGAAAATATTCCTTAAAGTTGTTAAAATACCAATAATTATGAAGGTGTGTCTCAGGACTCAATATCAGGACCCTCACTTTTATTCTATATGTAGATGACATATGAGTCGATCGTGTGTCTAATAATTTTGTTAATGATGATACGACGGGACCATAGGTACCTCTCTTAATGATATCATCAATTATAAGCCATCCACCATTGTGTATGAAGCATACAATAACCTTTTACCTTTTAATGTTCAATCGCGCTTTGTAAATGTTGATAAAATATGAAAATTTATTATTAAATTATTATTATGCCGGATTTTGATTTAAAATGATGTAAAAAAATGAAAAAATCCACTTATGTATTTCGGTAAAAGGAATTAAACTGTGGATTAATATCCCAGCTGAAATAGAATAATCGAAAAGTTTGCTCATTCACTCAAACTAAATAATTATATAGATTTATTATGAAATAGATTCTTGTTAGTCTATGTATGACTAAAATGCAGTACAGCCATAACTTGTCACCGTTTATAATTAAGTTAAGAATACAGTAGTTACAAAATAGCAAATTCAAGTATATATATACACACATGTATATTTGATTGCATTAGCATCATCTTCTAGTTATTATTGTTTATTGTGTATATGTATACTGTATATATGTGCATAGTCATTATTTATATGTAATAGGATGGTGTCTACGTGTCTTATACATACTGTACATTAACACATCTTTACTTATATTTATTGAATTAGATTGGTATCACTTTTAAATGGTCATCGTGTCCTATATCATTTATATGATTTAGTAACATTGCTGGCGCCTGACATTTTTTGATCTGCTGGATTACGAGACGAAGACACATAATTAAATTAAACACCTACTTCGTTGATTGGTTGAATTTGTTCTGGATCAAAGACTTTTCATAAAACTGACATTTATTGTTTTCTACCAACTGACACTATCGACTAACTGAACATTTCTTCCAAGCAGTACGGGGGTGTGATTACCTACACATATACGTATGTCTCAACACCTCCTTCAGCAAAATTTTCTACATTACATACTTAAAGAAAACATAAAATTGTTTTTATTTTAAACTTTTTTCAACTCACCCATTGTATATACTTGTATTATATCTGTACAATAGTTTTTATCCTCTCTGCTCTAATCCAATTGCTGGAGTGTTTTTTGCTGAATAAATCAATAATGATAGTTGGAGAGAAATGCACAACAACTATGGTTCATCAAAGGTATAGTTTTTTCTCTCTGCATTTTTCTCCAGCTATTAATAGAATCACATTGGCTACGCCTATTTCAACACATCAAGAATAATAACTGTTGTAAGCTTATGCGTTAGGTACATTTTGTGGAGGGAGGTAAAGTTTTTATGGTTTCAATAGTTTGGTGAATTATTGATATATCTGTGGCATGCATTGTACAGTGTATAAATATCACCCTTTTTAAAATTTGCTCTTTGTAGTTTTTCTTACATTTTTTTCATTTTCGTACTTTAATATATCCCTACATTCAAAATGAAAATCGCACTGAACTCCCAGACAACGCGTGATAATGTTAATAAAATAAATTAAAGATGGCATAGACATAGAAATTTATAGACATAAATCAATATAAAATTATTGTTTCTAATATAGGTCAATTGCGGTGAAAATGTGCGCACGAAATTGCCTATAAAATAGAGCTTAAATGAATACCAGATAACACTAGATATCAGCGAATCGCGGCGATAATTTCGCTGTACTACGTCTTATTGTACTAATGCATTACGTCTGCCCCTTATTTTATTACCGTATCTATTATTGCTACTAGCCGGCCATCAAATAACGCAGCTAGGTCGTCCACATGTGTTGAATTATGCAAAATCATGCCTTGTGCAGACGATAATCGTGTTACAATAACGAACACGGTTACACTGAAAACGGTTTACTAGTGTTAGATTGTGAAGATATAGATCAACGAGCGAGGTTTTTCCCCTTGAAATGGCGTTTTTCATCCACAACAAACGTTTGGGAAGTGTGAAAACAACTGTTTTAAGCAATTACGCCCGTGTTAACACGGTAGTCGGGCGTATCGTCGACTATCCATCACGCCTGTTGAACATTCGCGTGAAAACGCGCGATTTGCGTGACGGAAGGTGATGATTGACTGGTGTTGCAGCGAATTATACATGTTTTTGTAACAAATGCGCGTAAACCACTCGTTTTGTCTACACGATAATTACAAAAACCAGTATCGAGGATGAAAGCATACTCGACGACAAAAGTTCCCTCTGTAAACGCTAGGTTAATTTTTTAATCGTTAAGATATTAAGTTAACTTTAATTTTTAAGATATCAAGGTGTTAAGTATAAGACAACCCGCTTAATGGGATGCTGTTAGATATAACTTCTTTTAGTAGTGAGTTTTATTTATTTATTTATTTTTTGTTAATGACCATCATGCTAAACATAGCGAGTAACAATAACACATCTATATTTTTACCAATACGATGTCTTGTCTATCCCACCACCGTAGTTTCCTATGACACGCAATCCCTTGTGGGAAAAATTTTCCACACACACGTGAGTATTGATGTAATGAATCCGTTCCTTACAATAATACAGTGCCACTTTCCAGGGATTATAATATAACATTCGTAAGCGGCTATTATAGCGTATGTCTGTTGTGGATATGGATTTCGCCCCTTATACACACGCGATACGAGCGTACGAACACGGTACAACTGGTGTTACCAATCGTACGCGAGGAGTACGTTCGGTTCGTCGCCACCGCGGAATTACTTCTGCGCGGTGCTCCATCTCACTTACGTCTCCAGCTTACTGCAGTCATCTCCACACAGCGACTGGTGAATTGACGACGTCGAAATGTAGCTTCAAATAAACGTTAAACTAAAGTCTGTCACTTGAATTTTGTAAATATCATAGGTAATTCTTCATTTGAAATATAAATGACGTAGGCTTACATTGTTAAGTCTGAAATAATGTGTTTTTCATCCATAGTTATCCTATAAGTACTCAATGTAATATCGATATATCTTGTTCAGAGATGTCACATTGTATTTTTGTATCGTACTCTATACTTAATGAGAACTATAATAGAAATACCTCGTGTTGTAGGGTATGTTAGTGTGTATTAGTATATTAGTGACGTTTACAAGAGGGACAGCGCGCAAGGACGAGATTCTCCCGCGGCGACTGGAGTGACCGGCTAGCTCTTATAGTGTGCGACAGAATGAACGACGTTAAAACCACCATTACGACCGGTGCAACCATAACAGGTGAGGCCTGCATCGACACGAGCGATCGGCTTTCGTTGTGTACTAAAGGTTGTTTACCTCGAGTAGGTCACTAATCTTGCAATAATCCTAGTACGCCAAACACGACGTAGATTAGGCAACTAATCACTGAATAATTTTAGTAGCCCACACACGGGTGTTCAGACCTGGGGAATTTCATTCTAATTTTTACCACCCATGCCCGACAGACTTTTTCGTTATCAAACAGACACACAAACATAAAGCTTTTCACACCTTTCTCGGTGCATGTTTTAGTCACTTTGGACAGTAACCAGATCCGACGAAGTTTTGACCCGCAATGCAACAGATTCAAATGTAGGTAACCGTAAGGTAACACTAGGTAACATTAGGTATCAAAGCAGGGATGTCCGTGAAAAACTTATGCCGGAAAAGCGATCAATCGTGATGCAAAACCGAATAAATGAAACACTACATAAGGAAATACAAACAAATGCACATAACAAACCGCGTATTGAATAAAATTGTTAAAATCATTCCTGTTTTAACATCCATTTCCCCAAAGACATTATAATACATTATAATAATAATATTTTTCTTGTTTATAACAGGAATAATGTGCTGTCAATGGAATCCTTAATTTTAGACTCGAACTGCTTCACGCCGTTTTAGCGTCATCGAATGTTTTTACGTGGTTTAAAACGAGGCAAATTTATTATTTTGTAAATACCCCAATAAATACGATCGATACATTCTGAGCGAGGAGGCGCGAATCGCGTTTATTTATTCACACGTGCACGGCGGATCGGGCTAAGTTACTGATGATTGTATAAATACTTACCCAGAGGAAATGCTCTGTTTACACTTTATTGATCTTACACAATTCTTCATCGACTGTAGAGGCGGCGAGTAGCGATATCGTTGTCGAATCTGCACGTGTTTTAATTTTTCAATTGAGCAAAATATACCCGTGTGAACAAATACGAACTGAATAATTAAAGATTTGTACAATCTACCAAATTTTTTTCTTAATTTTCTTTTTTTTTGAAACTACCGTCGTATTTTTAGTCAACATCGTGTATCGGAAACATATTTTTCAAGATTAGATGTAATTATTATAATAGTGTGTGTATCGGTAAGCGTTTGTGCGCGTGCGTACGCAGGCGGGTGAGAATGTGTGGGTATGAATTTTATACACTATGTTTACAGTATAGGACTACAGGTCAATATTTCACCTAGAATGTGGCGTTTAGAATTCAGGCCAGGTGTATGTACAGTAGCGACTTATTGAATAACATATATGTGATAAATATTACCTGAATAAGTAAAAAAATATACTCAAAATAATAATGTTAGTTTATATTTCTAATGTGAATTAGACAGATGCGCATGGCCATGTTAACTATTGTGCACAATTCTATCGTTGAAATTGAGAGAGCTCAAAATGTATGTTTTAGGGCTTCGATGTACCATATATACTCGACTATAAGTCGAATTCTAAGCTCCAAATTTGGGGGCGTGTCGACTTATAAGCGAGTATATACGGTATTTATATACCTCGCCGAATGTTCGTGGTCTTTTAATGATTATTTTATTATTTAATAAGCATATTTATCTGTTTGTAGCATATCACGAACGATTTGTATAATCCGATGTATTATAGGTAGGTTTATTTATCGACAACTATTACACATCTCAACAGTCATTACTCGGTACCGTAAAACGCCCCATGCGCTCCATAGCCTACATGGGAAGCGGAGTTCTGTATCCGGTCCATTCTTGGTGGAAGGTGGTTTAGTGTATGTAACTTCAATGGGTATGTCAAAATTAGACGTTACCTGGTGTAATGGACATAAAATATGCTTGTTATCTGAATTATCATTGGTGAACATGTGGAGTTGGGTCAGTACCTCAGTCGTGAGTTCAAAGCCATAAAACAGCGAATTTTACCGAGGATATTCTACTTGCATGGTCGACAATATACTATGTAGTTTCCTAATTCTGTATTCTTGAGATTCACCCATGTGGCACCTCTCTAACGTGCCTCTACTATTTACGACTTATACAGCGACCGGTCTGATGTTTTCGTACCAGTCTACGCAGGTAGTAAATCGCCAAGAGTAGGTGTGAAATTCTTCGCGCCAGTTGAAGTCGACTGGGCAGACAGACATGGGGCAGTTGGTAGTTTGAGTTCACACGCGCCCGCGTACCACCACGTGCAGCGAATCTGTATACATGTATGCTATGGATATTTCTTGGCTGTACAGCAGACTCGCAAATAGTAGGATTGATTTCATAACTTTACGTAATTTTTGATAGTGGATATTTAAAAAGTTTGTTCCTACCGACGATTCACATATAAGACATGTTAAATATGGAATTTAAAGGGAATAAGACATCGACTACATGAATAGAAGAAGCTCGCTGTAAACAATTGATATTTGAACGATGTTGCAGTTGGCGGAAATATCAAATACACAAATACACCGATTGATTTTTGTAGACAGACGGCACATATATGAACTTTTTCACGTATACATACTGTACATGTGGCGTTTTCTCTCAGGAAGCCGAACATTTCTTTTCTGTACCCTCGTTTACCATGCAAGAGGGTAATTTGCAGCAAACACAGATCGAGTGGTGAATTTAAATCCTGCATTTACTGACCTAGATTTGATAGAACGAGATTTTCCATACACTTCAGAGCTCTACAATTATGATCTCGACAAAGTTTGCGCCAATCATATGTTATCAGAGATCTTAACGCAAATTCGTTGTTAACGAACTCCAGCATCCCGCCATTAACAACCTCCCCAAATAATTGTTTATCAACGAGCTACTGCAATAAATCCTCGTCGGTAAGTTCCGTAATTAGTCAACAACGATCTCCCGTGATTTGTCAACAGTGATATCTCGTGATTCGTCAACAACAATCTCCCGTGATGCGTCAACAGTGATATCTTGTGATTCGTCAACAACGATCTCCCGTTATTTGTCAACAGTGATCTCTTGTGATTCGTCAACAACGATCTCCCGTTATTTGTCAACAGTGATCTCTTGTGATTCGTCAACAACAATCTCCCGTGATCCGTCAATAGTGATATCTTGTGATTCGTCAACAACGATCTCCCGTTATTTGTCACCAGTGATCTCTTGTAACTCATCAACAATCATTTCTAATGATTTGTCATCAACGATCTTCCCTGATTCGTCAACAACGATCTTCTGTAGGAATTAATAATCATCAATAAAAAGCAAGTTCATGCAAGTTTCGGCAGTTTCCTGACCATCGAGTCTGAGGTATCACATAATCAATGTTATTAGATCGAGAATTATCCCACATTCTCATATAGTCATCTGCCAATTATACCGCAATATTGAGATCTGCCAAATTATGCTGATCACTGCCAGATTCTCGAGATAAATAAATCTAGCGCGCCACTCCATGTTTTCCAGACCCATGTTTTGTACATAAAATTATCCGTTATTAATTGCTATAAGAAATATGCTATCATGACGAGACGATTATCGATAATTACTCGAGTGGTAAATACGAAGGTAATCTCGACGTTGCAGAACGAAAGATGGCAAACCTATTGCACTGGGCGCGCATGCAGCCACGAACACACATACATGCACACGCGCACGCACTCATACATGGTGGGGCTGTCGCCGGTTGCGGTAGACAGCGTCGGTATGTTACCTCGGCGCCGAGATGGCAGCGTTCGTTATTACATCGCTCCTCCGCCATCTGGATCTAATATGACGAGATTATAGTAACGACGAGCTATGTGCATAAAACGTAATCATTCCTGAATGCAATCACATAATAATCCGACACATAAGGACGAGGCAACACTCAATCTGGGAGTGGAACACACGCAAAAAATATAATGTTACACAAATTTATTTTTAACAAACCCGTGCAAATTGATAATCATAGTCATCAACAATGTAACCGGATGTTTTCAACTATTATTAAATTAAAGGTCTATAAAAACAATCGCCCACGAGCCAATTTGCTAATAATCCTTACGTTCTAGCATCACATTGTCTCCATTTTTTTCAAATGTTCCTACGTGCTTGAGTAAATTTTTGCTTCAAATTTATAGACTTTTTTCCTTATTTCAGTTTTTCTCGCAATCAGCCTGGTTGGTCTTGCCGAGTCGCTGGATAATGATTTGAAAGGTACGTTTGGATAAACAAAAATCGCTGGACTTTGTCAATATACTTTATAGCTTAGATTTATGTACGGTATTGCACCAGCATTACTCCGTATCCACAGCTCGTGGGTACGCTGACATTTGCTGAAATATTATCTATAATGCCGAAGGGAAACATTCGCGCTGATCCGGAAATTACACGCGATTTCGATACTTAAAAGAGCGTGTTGAGAGTAACTATAGTGGATTGAGATGAGGCGAACACGTGTTCTGGCCGGTGCTGACAGCGTTACTGCACATGCTCTACACATGTTTTACTATATTCCTCTCGAACAGAACCCTGTGCCTATAGCAACGGTAACTCTCCCAAAAAAATTTATTTTGGTTATTACGGAGAAAAACACGATACAACATACATTATAACTGTATTTTGATAAGCGCAAAACTTTGCGAAATTTTCTAGAACTGCTCAAATTCGTCGTCAAATCGATAACGATGGTGATGCCAACAAAAGCGCTGGCTATTCTATCGTGGCAGTAGGAGACGAGAATCACGATTTGGACGGTGACTGGGAGATTGGGGTCGCCGTGACCTGATTGTACTGAAAAAGGAGCTAAGAGTTAACGGGGTCGTAGACCTGTATCCATGGAAACGATACACCGTAAATATACTGTACAACCCCATACGCACCCCTCCCATACAGACATACGCACACGCATGCACGTACGCATGCGCGTTATTGAAAAAAGGTTTTATAGTCCTCCGGGTGATATTCAGCAACATTGCCTGATGATGAAGAGAAATGCACAGGAAAATACCTCTACCCCTGATGGGACTCGAACCCACGACCCCCAAATAACCGGTCTGGTGCTCTACCAACTGTTCCTTGTAGCTCAGTTGGTAGAGCACCAGACCGGTTATTTTGGGGGTCGTGGGTTCGAGTCCCATCAGGGGTATAGGTCTTTTCTTGTGCATTTCTCTCCAGCTATTTATAGAACCACATTGGCTATCCCAATTACTATCATATTGGCAGATGATAATCTCTTGGGAAGCAGTTAGTTTAATAGTATGTTCACAATACTTGTAATTGGATTGTTGCGAGTTCGAATCATCCGCCCACCGGTAGATATTTCTGCGATAATTCTCCGCAGGTCTTTTATCCACGATTGCTAGAGTGAACCATATTTGAAATATCATCTTAGACAGGTGATATCCGACCGTCGAAGGTATTGTATCTGCGCTGTATAGCTGCATTAAACAGTCATTGTAAACCGTATCTGAAAACGTTTCTTGGTTGATACTTGCGATCAATAAATGTTTCAGTAAATGTTTAGTTTTTCAACTGAACGTGGCTTCGTCACAGTGTATGAGACAAAACAATGCGAATCATGTATTATGCAATACATCACGGCGTCGGCGTGTCTAGCCGGTGACAGATCATAATGTTATCTAAATAATATCCCTTTGTCTCTGTAAGAGTTTGTCTGCCCTTGATCACGATGTTTCAACAGAAGACAGAAACGTATTTATAAACTCCAGACATACCGACGTCTCATATATAAGATTGTTTACACGCGCAAACATGCCTTTTATTGTGGGAAACACCAGTACGTTCTGCGTACGGACGGACGAGTAATTGAGGCTAGGTGGCACTAATCACACTACAACATGTCTGGAAGTGATTAGTAAATTATTATGGGAAATCTTGGCATGTCGATATGGACAGATACCTGAACTCTGATACGTGAACTCAAAAGACCAATAATTCCACTCGTAACTAGGACAGACTTACCTGTACTGTACAGGTTTACATCAAGTACTTGGGTTAATAGTAATACTGACATCAGTTGAGGAAGATTACTAATGAAAACCGATTTACAATTACGCCAGATGTATATTTGCCGCGAATCCAGCGATGTGTACTCGTAAACGACGTTTATACAACTATCGCTGGTTCCAAATTATTTTGTCGTACGTTATAATATCAAGGATGGTAGTATTTATTCGATATTTGAATTTAACGTTGTGTATGTTTGTTTTATGCAACAGAGGACAAATCCAAGATGGCCACGTCCCGGCCGATATATTCGTTTAAATACATCCCCCACAATTGTTGGAATTTCACGGTCGGCCATTGGAATCGCCGAGAGTTGTATACGCCACATTACCCACATAATTACACGATCAACACCGAATGTGTCAATATGATCAAAGGTGGGTAATTTTAGTTATTTTCTCCGTTACCGGTGAATGAATGAGCTCCGGTGTTTATAGTGGGCACAATCAAACTACAATGGCACGACGTTGGGCAAAATTTACTTTCTCCAAACATGCGATATACTCCTATGTACAGACGACTAAAACCTCTCTTATATGACGCAAGTGTTCTTCATTGCGCAACGTTACATGGGCGAAAATTAATTTATATTCAGTTAATCCGTTCACATTCGGGACATGAGCAGAGGAAGTCGTTGATAGCAAATCACCATTCATTCAACCGCTCAAAGTTGATCCAGGTTTTATACAGGAGGTCGTAGGAAATGTGGCGACGGCTGTTCCACATGTGTTTTAGCGGTGATACGGGAGGCAGTTAGTTAAGTGGTAGGAGCGCTGGATCGTAAGCGAGAGGTCGCGAGTCCTAATCCAATTGCGGGAGTACAATAGGGGGGCACTTCCGATATCATCTCCGTCGTGTGATATGCGAAAGTCAAAGAAATTGTACGTGCGCTGAATTGATGCCTAACATTCATTGTAAACAGCCTCTGGGAGCCTTTATTGGCTGATACTCGCGGTCTATAAAAGCTGTACTTTGCTTTCTTTACAAGTCTAGTGAACCTGCAGGGAGTTTTACAACTGTGGTCTTCACGTCCTTTAATGCGGCAATTGAGATTCTAGCGGTATGAGGCAATGCATTGTCATATTAGAAGATATCGTGTAACATGTTGTTGGATATTGTCGTCAATATAGCCTCATGCATTCAATATTCCATTTATCCGTACAGGACCAGTTCTCGTCCGACTTATCATATCCACCTACACCATGACACTGCTACCCCCGCACCGATAATATTCGTTGCGTTACAGTTCTGTAAGAATTTCTCTGACCCCATTGTCCACAATCATATATATATATATATATATATATATATACTTAGATAGATA
>WURV02217594.1:0-10632 GCA_011762755.2 Epimenia babai
TACAGTATACAATACAGTATACAATACAGTATACAATACAGTATACAATACAGTATACAATACAGTATACAATACAGTATACAATACAGCATATAATACAGTATACTACACAACCTACAATACGATATACAATACAGCATACATGAAAAATCGGCTAATGTTATGATCGATGTGACACAATTCAGCAGGAAATAGTTACAGTCAGAAACCACAACACGATCGTGGTTATTTCAAGACATGTGCAGATGGCTTTGACTGACACATAAAATTGAAATAAAATTTTATTGATTTATAGTGAGTGTCATTTTAACACATGGCTACCAAAGACAGTTTAAATGCTGATTTAGTTACTGCGTCAAATGGGGGTTCCTGAATCCACGAACTGCAAATGACCCGCCTGGCGCTCTATACACCGAGCTAACAAGGCAAACTTTTAGTTAGCGATACAATAAAACATTCGATTGTGTTCAATGACATTTCTCAATGCGTTAATGGAAAGGTAGAATTACTCCGAACATAACAAATCAAACATTCGGTTCGTGAAAGCAATCGAATGTGTTTTACGACGTTTTTCAACAGTTTGTCTAATGATGCCATTTCCACTATCATTACAGACACCTTGCCACTCTTCAACGATGAATGTTTCTCGCTGTTCGACGACTTGTCGAACTTTGAACGTCTGGCGCATCGTCTGCCTATAGACAACAACATATCTCGCTGTTTCCAACGTGAACAATTTCCAAGCGGAGCAAACGATGATTTACCCATTTTGTTAACCACCACAAATCATGAATTCTATTCGAGTTCTCTTCCACAAAGTCCTTCAAATAGTAGTGAAGAAAACGGAGAAACGTGCAAAGAAATAGCGGCAAATCGAGTCCCACGGACGTATGTATAATCTAAACAAAAACTATCTCGTAAAAATTTGAAACATTTACACAGAAAGACATTCGGAATCCATAGAAAGATCTCGTATGGTAAAGATTTAGTAGTTAACTATTATTTTCTCGATATCCTTGATGATGAAGTAGTAATGAGCTAGGAATACTGTAAATCTAGTAAAGTTCAGAATGTCGCGATAAGAGATGAGAGCATGGATGGCAGTTGCGCGACAATGATAGAGAGGTAAATCTGTACAGCGAAGCGGTTGATAACGTGCGGCCGAATGGCTGCAAAGCGAAAAAGGGGAATCGCGGCAGACACTTGGTTCAGACAACAGCTGAGTTAGTTCGGAGATCTGGTGAAATAGAATGATTAAAGTCGGTCATGATTAATTAATATTGTAACGGAAATATAAAGATATTAATAATTAATATAGTTGCTGCATACTGTACTGCGCTAGTGGAGAAATAAACTTCATTTTTGTGATTATTAGCGATAGCGCAAGTGACAGTTGTATTTGATTATTTCAGAAAGAAAATAAAGAAAAATAGTTGTCCCATTCTGGAATCGTTTCTGGATAACTTGTCATACGACTTGACCGAGATTCACGCGCTTGCGCAGCGAATTCTTCTCGAGATCGACACACTGAAGGAACTTATGAACAGAAAGCACAAGAAAAACGAAATAACGTGCGTTGCTCTCTTTGAAATTAATTCTAACCCTTTTAACCCTATTATTTTGCTAATTAGTTTGATTTTTTTGATTATCTAGCTCGTACCATTAGGAACTTGATATGAATATCGTTTCATGCAGGATCAATACTTTCAGTGAACGTCTGGGAACGTGTGAAGAATGCGCTGATGACCTGACTTCTCAGATCGAGGGACCAGTCACGGATAAAATGATGGCACTCAAACAAACCCTCAAGAAACACTGTTCGACAACCAATGAAAGCTCAATAATCGACAAGGAGAAAAAGGAACCAATGAGGTAACAGAATTAACTTGTTGGCGTTCAACTTTTGTGGTTATAATCGTGGTTGTTATTGCAGGATGTTATGAGTTCGCATCAGCATGTCCCATGAATTTCAGTGGCGTTTTTACTTGTTCAATGATCAAGATTTTCACGCATGGCATACTGGGAACAATCTGTATTGAAGTGGATTCTTTCGCTGTTAGCGGACAATATTGCGAATGAAAAATTGCCAAATCAGTATGCGGCCATAAAACGTCTCTTACTTTTATTGTCGTAAATTGTAAAGCAAAGGTGAAATTCAGAAACGCTCGGGTGTTTGTAGTCACACGAAGAACTCGCGTTTTGCCGCCCTTAGTTGGACACCAGAGATAAATGAATTTTATCCGCAAATTCATCTTAGTACTCCAGATAATATTTTGAAAATCCACGGCTGTCCAGATGTACAACATGTAGTTACCAAGCAGTTAGAAAGTACTGACAATTGCTAAGAATCTCAGGCTAGCTGTCAATTTTTTTCGGGATTGCAAGGGATTGTTAACTTACTTAGTTCTAACTTCAAGAACTTCCCTTGAACAAAATAATACATATATGTGATTTAAGCTATATTAGAATCCGTATTCTTGTACAATGTACATACTCCATCTAAGCTTTATTCTGTGTAACAGTGCTACACTGTGCACATGTATGGTTATTTGTATATTTTGTCTCAGTTTTTGTATAGTTTAAAACACTATAAACACTATTTCAATAAGTGAATACTCGGTGAATAGCCTATGGGTACAGGAGAGAAATGCACAGCAAAAAACCTATACCCCCGATGGGACGTGTATAGGTGTTTTCCTGCGCATTTCTCTCCAGCTATTTATAGAACCACATTGGCTATCCTAATTACCATCGCCTATACGTACAGTAACCGCGGATCAACTTATCAGTATCTATCATCTACAATTACGTATATTACCGTATGTATATTATATAAAGGTATGTTAGGTAATTCAGTGGGAAAACACGGAATGACCCATACTCGTGGGCCAAGTAGCAAACGATTCGTGGATGGTCATTAGTCAGTCTCAAATCCTCAAAGCAAGCGTGACTACTGCAGTTCATTTAGTGATACCAACGATATTTTATATTTTCAGTTCGAGTACCAAAGACGTTTCACCATCTCAGATAGCCAACGACAAAGCCGTTTTCGATATATCGAGCCTATGCACGTCGAAACTTCACGATATATCTACAGCTAGAGGCGTAGTGAATAAACAAATAAAATGGCGTCGTGAAAATCTCACGAATCCCGAATGTGACCCGGAAGTGAAACGGTATTCGTCTGCGTCATCACCGGTGACCTCACGCAGTTCATATTCTGAACAATTAAATTTATCCGAGCAGTCACAAGACACCGTATTATTTTCGACTTACCAACGAGATGAACATCAAATATCTCCAGATGAATTTTACCGAGAACAAAATTATAACATATTTTTAGGTGGCACCGGGTGTTAAGAATTAGCAAATTCATTAATAAATATTTTTTTTATATTCTGTCTCAAGCAAATTACCATACGACTATTTAATAACATTCTACATCAATAAATATAAGAAACTTTTCGAGTGGTGTAAATCGACTTTTTATTGTTCTCTTAGTGGCAGAAAATGAAGACGACTTATACAGAAATTATGGATATCTATTTACATAACCCTATATACAAAAGTTAATCCTCGACTTATACACCGACTGGACTTACGCGGAGTTAAATACCGTATGCATTATTATTATGCTGTACGAAAATTTCGAATAATGAAAAAAGGAAAAGTAAGCAGACACCTTTTGGACTAGGGTTTCGGCTAGTGGTATATTTTTCGGGGTCCCCTCTCGTATTTCGCGATACGGCGAACCTAGTATCTATATCTAGATACTGTAGAGATAATAATTTCCAGCGCTTGTGGCGCATTAGTTAGAGAAGCATCTTATTTATGTGAGAGGTTGCGAGTTCTAATCAGCACAAACTGTAATATCTTTCTCCGTGTCTTTAATCGCAAGAAATTAGATAATTTTCGTATAAAAATTCCTTGAGGATGCAAAAGACAATATTGTAAATGTTAATAGCATTTACTACATATCCAAAGGTATCACTAAAATCTTGCGTTTTCCCCTATAATACGAATGATCAGCGATTGGAGCAGTACGGATCACAGCAGCAGTGGTTGGGTGCCGCGAGGCATTTAGGTCTGCCCGTTTCGCACGTCGAAGCGCACCACGCATCCATTCCGGCGACATTTTTCCACCTCCTGCTTGCCCTGCACGTCGTTACCGTCGAACGGGTCGTTGATGGAGTCGGAGGTCGTTGGCGTGGCCGAAGCGTGCGTTTCGCTGTGGGTTTCGGTATTTCTTTAAGACCTCCGGAGTGACCTATCGATATGTCCGCGCATCCGAAAAAATATTCCTGGTTTCCGAGACCCAGGCCATGGATTACTCCATCCCAACCCCAACTGTTTCCTGATTTAACACAAACACAACGATCAGTCATGAGAATTACTTTTAAAAACCAACGAAATTTTTAAGAATGCATGTTCATCAGTCCGTTATACAGACTACAAAAAATGTCGCTCCATTAACGCGCATGTTGAAAGGAGATATAATGGGTTATGCTGACTAGTCGCAGCAGTCTCTACAGACACCTGTACATAAAAACGTGACCATCTCATCCACGTGCCCCGAATGTCAACTCTTCATCGTATCTACTCTTCACCGGAAGTGTCCCTCTTACTCTAATGTCAGACGCCGCAACCCCTTTGAGTCAGTGCCGACTCTTTCTGACATGGGATGTCAATGGAGCTACTCAATGTAGCCCATCAGAGAAGTTTTTCTGTGCAACCCCCCCCCCCCCTTGACATAGGAGGGATCCCATTGAGATTCCAAGGAAAATATCAGGGAAAAATGAACATCTCTCTCTAAGACATAGAGATATTTATACATAGTCAAGTACAGCATATTGCGCGTAATACTACACAATACCGCACAGTTAGCGCGCAATACTACAGAAACTTTCATGGGCTCTGTACAAATAAATGGGTGATAACGCACGATAGTAGATGTGTCATGATCCTACACATAAATAGCTACTTTTAATCAACATTTCGCCTATCGGAGGGGGGGGGGGGCTCAACGGCTCAGGCAGCGATACACCGTTAGTGATCAGGCTAGTTATATATTATTTGTACTGTGAACAGCAAAAGAAACATTCTGCCTTTGGAAGAAGACATTGCCTGCTGATAGTTTAGTCGACAAGCTCTGTCGTGGTCGCCGAACTCCTCCCACCCCCAGGACGATCTAAGATTCAAATGTGAAAACGGTTTTTCGTTCACGTGTATTAGTTCGTGATACTCGTTAGCGACCTCACCCGTTCTCCACTTCCACCTGAACACGCAATGTCGACATTCAAGATTCGCCGGAAGTCTTAGCCGGATGAAATACATCCGCGCAGTGTGCTTTTTACGCAATCGATACACATTGCCGGTTTTGTCTGCCAGCGGTAGGATGTTTTTGTTGAAGCAGTCTTCGGATGCCGGCGAGAGTGGGTTATTTTGCTTACACAAGGAAAACAAAAAGTACCCTGGAAGTATGAACAAAACACCTAATAGCCTATTTTACAATCACAACTGCCCCTGCATGACAAGCCATTTATGATACTAGGTAAAACGTATTCCGGTTTATTTATAATTATGTTTAGTAATGGTAAACAGAGAGAAAATGCATTTAGTTCACAATTGAACAAATACAGATGAAGAATGAAATGAAATTTTATTGAGTTAGAGTGCCCTTTTAACATATGGCTTTCAAAGGTACATTGAAAATTTTCGGTTCCTAAGATAACCTAGAGAATCAGTTCAAACTCGAACTGCGGAAAAAATGAGCCGAAAATAAATGAGACATATACAGTATGATCAGAGATGATGGAAATATGAGTAAAAGTAAAAAATTGCACAGTGGCACAGTTTCAGACATAAAATCACGCTGTTAAACTATTTTAAATATTAAACTGAAAATACAACAGATAAGACAATTACGTAGTATTCCATTATAAAACAGCCCAGGTCAAACTATCCAATGGCCAAAGGATGAAACATGGTGAAAGAGAAGAGAAGCAAGTCACTGTAAACTCAGCAAAAGGCTGTAGGAAAGTTTTAAGTTTGGATTGAAAGGTATTTAGCTTGGCACATTGTCCAATGTGCGATGGAAGAGAATTGAAAAGACTCGGCCCAAGCGACTGCAAAGGCCCAGTCACCAAAATTAATCCGTCTAAAATGAGTCATGTTTAGAGTGAGTGTTTGACCCTATCGTGTTGATCTACCCGTGTTTCGGACTGATACATCAATATAAAAATATTGATTATCACAATATAATACAATGATATAAGATATTAATTGGTAACTTGCTTGTTAAGTTGAGGTATAGAAAGTGACAAATTAACAATGTAACGATCCGAGATAGAGAGGCGAAAAGATAAATGGTTGTCGACGTAGGTGAGCTCAGATGGTCTTTGTGCATGAATATTCTCTCTTCAGCCACGCTCTCCGTATTTGCTAGACGTAAATTGACTGAATGCCGAGACACACTGGTTTGTACTAGGTTGCTTTCCCTATGATGAGATCCTAACCATATTTAGAATATTCAGAATTCAGGTTTGCCCAAGGCAACATACCGAGACGTTGAGATTATCCTGACGTACGTAGACATTTTGCATATACACTTAATGCAGGTCATTCACGAACCTTTATGATTAGCGGTGATTTCTATTTTGGCCGTGACGACACTTCCTGTCTTGTAGCGCCTCGTTATCACGCCTCGTCCGTATCGCCCGCCTCCTTCGTTGTCACGAGGTTGGGGTTGTTCGTAAGGATCTCCGCACACGCCGCATTTCCCATTAAGTGATTCTGACCATTGCACCTGCGCTCAACACGTGCAACACGTTCAACATGTTATAACATGTTAATTCTACTCATCAACACCTCTTCAAAACTGCAAAAAATGCCGAATATGGAAAACAGGTTGGACAAATTGGCAATCTTTTATGGAAGATCTTTGGAAGTGAGATAAGATGTTTTAATATAGATACCATGTTAGGTCGGCGAGCTGCTGAAAGAACAAAACTTTTCCTATCATTTTTACTAGAAAATCAAAATTTTAAATAGCATTTTAACGTTATTTGACTTACCTTCACGCCACCGCAGTTTAATTGGTTGTCGTTGTAATTGCGTCTGCCCTTGAAACCCGCGCGCCAGAGAGAGGACCTGGCCGGAGGGTCAAGCAGCCGTCCGTGGCCATTGCTCGAACCGAACAAAGTGTGAAGAATTGTGATTATGTAAAAGACGGTTACTGCAGGAAATTGCAATTTAATTACTCGTGTTATACGAATGAGGTCACTTTTGTTATTTTCGGCCATGTTTCGGTGCTGATAACCAGTCAATAACCTAATCAAGGAATTTGCAAAGAATGCAAAAAATATTGTATAAAATATAATATAAAAAACTGCATCAACATTCGTGATACGTCTCCGTTTGTGGAGGCGCCGCGATAAAAGAATTGCCAATATGACCGTAGTTAAATAATTAATGAAATATCAATACATTTTACCAAATAATATACAATACTTTAAAATTTTCACTCGTCAAGTTTAGCGACGCTAAGTTTGTAAATCACAATGGAAGTTCGGACATTTAAACCTTACCGGCGTACGGGATCCATTCACAAATACGCGACGTTGGAGATATAATCTTTGAGATTCAATTCGATCAAGGTCGTTTGTGAACTAATATCAGAGATATCATCGGCAAAACGATGATCAGATTCAAATCGATGCACAAATCGCGTATTTAGATTTTATAAGCTAAAAGATATCTCGTTGGGATGGACATTGACACCTTGGTGCAAGATCGTTCTGATTTTATCTCCACGCGAGGCCAAGGACGAGAAAGGATTTTTCAATTCTTCAAAACCATGGTTATTACAACGGGAACAGTTGTAGTCGGGGTGCGTAAGTCAGGAGTAGGGGTCAACTAGAAAACGATTAAAATACAAAAGTAGAAAATGTATTTTTATTTAAAAAAGTTTTTGCCAAAAGGTAGATTTGGAGTTTCTCCGTTGCCAAGAACATGATGGCGCGGTGTAGCTGCGACCGCGCGAATATTCTGACCGTGGTCAAATTCAATCCATTTATTCATAGACCGCCTGTTCGTCATCATTTTTAGTTAAACACAATTAAGAGCGGCAAGAGCCTGGTATATGAGCCGACTCGTATCTGAGGTTTCCGTTGAGAGAACATTATCGTTTATATTTTCGTTCTTCGAAGAGAGGATTATGTTTTACAACCGTTTTTCTTTCTGTATAGCAGTGACCATTCTTTCGCATCAAGATATAAACGGATTTTCCTGAATTTTATAAGAAGTTGGAAATGGTCAAGGGCGAATATTTAGTTTCGGAGCGATCCGGAGCACCAATAAGAACACGTGACATTGGGATTGATGCGTACGAGTGCACATATTTCTGAGTTATTATTGCTGTCGTTGTTGTGGTAACGAGTGCACATTTTGCTGAGTCATCATTATTGCTGTCGTTGTTGTAGTAACGAGTGCCCATTTTGCTGAGTGATCATTATTGCTGTCTTTGTTGTAGCAACGAGTGCACATTTTGCTGAGTCATAATTAATGCTGTCGTTTTTGTAGCAACGAGTGCCCATTTTGCTGAGTCATCATTGTTGCTGCCTTTGTCGTAGTAACACACATTTTTATACTCTTTAAATGCCTTAGTGGATATCCACGCTTTCAAAGTGGTTTTTTGCTCGGTGTTATCTACTTCAATCCGCACAAAGGGGTGGGATGCTTTCCCCACCGTAATAACTAAGCCTAATCCATTTGTCGTGTCAACCACGAGCATCGAGGCTCGCATTGTTCACGACCGATATTGGCCGATACAGCGAACTAATGGTATTCTATTGTTATACGTACATACATTGGAAATAATTGTAATCGACAATTGAGAAGTAAAAAACTTTATATATCATTGGCACGACTAAAGGTGGACAGTTAGTGTCTTTTTAATGTGTTTAAGGCGACCTAATCAAAAATTTAACGAAGTCTGCCAGATAAGTCGTTCGCGCAGCAGACCGTTCAGTTGAATGTCGTTGTTTTGATAGATTTTATTGACTTAATTCATTATTTCAGTCAGAAAAAAATTCGCTGGTCAACGAGATGGAACGCGACTACTGCGCATGTCATACCGATAGCATAGTAAATATCCAGGTTCGGCTCCACGTGCCCGTAGGCCGCTTTTCGGACAGTTTTACAGTCTTGAATCACCCAAATTACACAAAAGCAAGTCTGCCTTCGCCTTTCAGATGGTACAGCGTTAGTCGATTATTTCTGTTAGAAAGTAACGATATAATAAATAATAATAGTAATATCAGATATCTGTATAGCGCATCTTATCAACAAAGTAAGGATTCAGGTGTCGCTCTCCTTAGATTATGAGACTATGAGATCAGTTACGTTGGAATCTTATTGACGGCCCCAATAAGAGGCGTGGAGTTTGTCTCTGAATCTCTGTTATGGTAAAGTAAAGTAGAACATTTATATACCGCAAGTATAAGCCAAGAAAGGCTCTCAGATGCGGTTTACAATAAAATGTTTTTTTTTGACAGCTATTCAGCGCATATGCAATACCTTCGATACTCACATATCACCCCGCAAAGGATAATATCGAGCATCTACCCATTTTTGAGACAGGTTTACTCCAGCAATCGGGGATAAATGACTCGCTGAGGATCACCGCAGAAAAGTCAACTGGTGGAAGGATTCGAACCCGCGACCTTTCGGTTACGAGTCCGGTGTTCCTAGCACTCTACTAACTGCTTTCCCACATGGTTCATGAGTGGACACGTCTCTGGACACACTTGTCTACACAAATGTACTTCGGTACACTGCGCAATCGGCTTTCAGGCGTCGTCTATGGATGTCATATTAACGTTGCTATAGTGTGACGTAGTGTGCTTACCTTAAATATATTAGGAGAGGTGGGGAAATTATAAAACGGCTTATTTCGTCACCCAGAAATCGGACATGATGTATAGTTATCGCGTGTAAATTCGTAGCAAGGCTACCTAGCTTTCGTTCATATTTCACACGATGTGGACCTGATGAAAATTAGTGTATCGGCACAACCGAACTGGTTGTCACGCGCATGCGTGTAACAATGAACTGGAATTAACCCGTCGTCTAAGGGGTAGGCCAATATCTGCAGTTTTTATAGCAGGCCACAGTATGTTTACAACATATGTAGCTCGTATGTGGAAATCTGGAACCAGTGGCGTGAATTGAAAAAGGTCAATTGTCTGCCGAGACTCGGTGGGTTTTTCACATTAAGTGTTTTTCCCCCACCCCTTATATAAGCGAGGTTAATCAAATTGTCGTGTTAACCACATAGGCTAGCTTTGTAAAGGGTCATGAATAAAATTGGCCTACACAATGATTACTTCGGTGGTCAGCCTATAAATAAATAAATAAGTCAGCGTATGCTAGTGTTAACGCGTTAAACCGATTACTGTCAGTAACTTTTGTGGGGAAAACACCGTGATCTAGGGAGAGGGCTGACCCGCTGCACACTCGGCTCCATCACTTGCCAACAGACCTTCATAAATTACATGACAGGAAACTCTTCCAATCACAGTTAAAAACCTATCTATTTAGCAGAAAATTCAATTAACTCATGCTATTAACTCA
>WURV02217605.1:0-60957 GCA_011762755.2 Epimenia babai
CGAGCCACCAAAAAGAGTGTCGGTTCGGAGCGCTAATCGCGATGCCATGTCTGCGCCAAACCGCGGTGCGCGAAGCTCGGGCCTGGCGACCCAAGCCACATTTTCGTGTCAACCTGAAGCCGAGGCCGCGCACGGCATGCGCCGAATGAAAGGGATTGGTGATGCCGCGAAAAGAGGGTCTGTCCCCCACTGGGTTGTCGAGCCAAAAAGAAGGTCTGCCCCCCTCGCGGGCGTTCTTTGACAGCCGGTTTGCTAGACCTGAGTGGATTGGTGGCGCTATGCTAAGACCACAACTACCCCAGCCCCTTCAGAGGTCAACCATGTGGAACCTGCCTTTGCCTCCAATTATGTACGGCACAGCCTGGAAAAAGGAGCGCACCACCGCTCTAGTGGAACAGGCTGTGTCGCTGGGGTTTCGCGCCATTGATACCGCCAACCAGCCAAAGCACTATGCCGAACAGCTGACCGGCGAGGCGCTGAAAAACCTGACCGCAAAGGATATTGCCCGTCAGCAGATCTTTCTGCAAACCAAGTTTACGCCTCTTAATGGACAGGATGCGCGGGTGCCCTATGATCCCCAAGCGCCGCTTGCCACGCAAGTTAACCAGTCATTTGAGAGCTCGCTTCAACATCTGCAAACCGATTATCTCGACGCCTGGCTGCTCCACGGCCCCTATGGCCGGTTTGGGTTGGGACCGTCTGATTGGCAGGTTTGGCGCCAAATGGAAGCCATCCAAAGCTCTGGCCGGGTTGGCATGATCGGCATTAGCAACGTATCTCTCGAACAAATTGAGGCATTGTGGACGGGGGCTCAAATCAAACCCGCAATCGTTCAAAACCGCTGTTATGCCATTCGGGGCTGGGACCGTGATGTACGGAATTTCTGCAAAGAACATGACATTTGCTATCAGGGGTTTTCTCTACTGACCGCCAATATGGAGGTTTTGCATTCCCGAACCATTCTCGCCTTGGTCAAAAAGTATCGCAAAACCGCGGCTCAAATCGTGTTCCGGTTTTCGCAGCAGATAGGCATGCGGCCTCTCACGGGTACCGCCAACCAACTACACATGCAGGATGATTTAGCGGCCAACTCTTTTTCCCTAAGCCAAGAAGAATTGCGTCTGATAGAACGCTTGGCAGAATAGCCAGTACCATTCCCAAAGCGGGCAATTCTCAGCTGATAAAGTTTGGGTTGGAACGGTTTTACAACACACCCCGCGCTTCTTGAAGTGCTGGATGCCCCATGCCACCATACACCGTGGGAACCTGTGAATGCCATGATGATCGATCAACGATTTTTAGTTTCTACCGCAACCTTAATACTACTGCAGGTTTTCTATCTGTTTAGCAGGGCCCTTTCAAGCAAAGTATGCAGGTGCTTTATTGGCCCTTTTACGGGTTCTTTTCCGATCCTTAATCCATAGGGCCGGTCCAGAGAGAACTGGCCATTGTCTATTTTAAAAATCAAGGGTTTCGTCTGGGCATTATGCCTTAGGCAAGTATAAGGGGTATACAATGAATGTCTTGCATATGAGCAAGGGCTGGGTAAGTTGTGCCTACGCCGTCCTTTTTTATAGTTTTGGCTTCGGTGGTTTTACCTGGGCTCTAACGGAGCAACAATTTAAAAATCTAAATTTCGCCGGAGAATTGGAAGCTTTTCCGGCTTATCTGAACGAAGGAGGAAAATACCTTCTCAATGTTAAACTTCTAAATGAAAATGCAGTTTCGTTGCAGCCAGAAGCGCTGTTTGTGCATTTATTGCCAGATGATGCCGCAAAACAGGCTCTTTTACTTGAAAAAGCGGCGGTACCCGCCCTCAAATCGGCCCAAATTACAGAAATGCCTGTCCTATTAAAGATTCCGGAAGGTGTGTGGGGCCATGATCACCAGCTCGTTTTTTCCTTTTCCGAAGATCTTCAGGGTGATCAACGGGGACCGGTGCTCACCCGGGCTGTGCCAATTTACAAGGCGGGAGTTACCGAAGAGAACGTGGTGCTCACCTTTGAGGAATTGGGTCAAGGACAGAACATTCACGATTACTACGGGGATCTGGGCATTGAATTGAGAGGCGGTACCTGGTCTGGCCAAACCCAGGGCATTGTAACCGATCCCATCACCGGCCTAGGTGTGCCTCCAGTGGCCAAAACCAGCGTTGGTGTTAGAGCCAACCCCTCGTGGATCAATATTCCCCGGGGCTTAGTTATTGGACAAGAATACACTCTGGATTTTTCTCATGAGTATGTTGGTTTGGATGAAATCGCGGTTCAAGCTTTTTCCGGGTTAAATGGTAGCGGCAGCGAGGCCAGTGGAAAGGGACGTACTACCAATGGGGCTCCCGTTGGAACCTGGTGGAATGTTTTTACGGGCGTTTTCGTCAGTGGACCGGCTAAATCCATTATTTTTTGGCGCGATGTCCTGCCAAATCCACTCATGTATATCGACGATTTGGAAATGGATATTCTGAGGCCGCCACCCAATGCGTTTGAATTGGATATTGAGCGGCCCCATGGCAATTTTGAGGTTGGCGAAGAAGAATGGGAAAGTTTTGGCATTCGCCTAAAAGAAGAGTTGGTGCCCGGTGAATGGATTACCATTGAGGTGGTGCGAACCTCTGCCGATGGTTGGGGTGAGGTCCTTCGTACCCGGAATAGCCATATCCGCAAGTTTACCCACCATAATTGGAATACCTTTTGGTATGTGGATATTGCAGCCGACCGCAACAATTCAGACCTGGTCAATGGTGTTGCTACTTTTGAGATTCGCAGAACAGGTGGTGTTTACGGCAATGATCTGCCCAGCTTGCCGGTAATTGTGGAAGAAATAGACGATGACCTTAAATTAACCATCGAATCCAAGGAACCAGTTGATGGCAGCCCGGTTGGCGGCCGGACCGCACCCATTTTGTCAGAGCAAATGGCCCAAATCAACTTGGCCGGTACCTGGAGCATCGATATAACGGCCACACCCGATCCCGGTTACCAGGTGGTGGGATGGGAAACGGTTTTTAGCGGTGAATTTGGCACCGATGGCGACGATCGCCAGGGGGATATCCGCTTGGGCCCGGAACGGCCACAAGCCAATGGTTCGGTTAAACGGAAAATTGATCATATTGAACTGGACCCCGATGGCAATAATCATTTTTCGGTTCGCCCTGTTTTTTCTGACATACCCATGATCACAGCCACGTTTCAAATTGGTTCCGGCGCCGGGTCCACCACGCCTTCGGGCAGTGTTCCGCTTGAACTTGATGCCGTTGAAATCATCGAGGCGACACCTGATCCTGGCTTTCGCTTCACCGGGTGGGAGCTTGTTAGTGGCACGGCCACGATAGAACCGGTAGATCCCGATGCGCTGTCCCCGGCCAGATTGATTCCCCAAACCGATTGCACCATTGCGGCTCATTTCACGCCCGTGGTACAGGACCATTACTCCCTTACCATCACGGCATCACCGGCCAATGGCGGGGCCGTTTCGCCACCTGGCACGGTGACCCTGGAACCGGGTGAGGTGCAGCGGGTTATCGCGAATCCCCATAATGGTTGGCGTTTTGATGGCTGGCAAACCTCGGGTGCCATTACCTATGAATTCGGTTCATCGGGATCACCAACGGTGGATGTAAGTGTGACTTCAGACAGCACCATGACCGCCCGCTTCTCCCAAGAGGCCGCAGAACCTGATCTCGTGGTTTCGCCGCTCACACTTGCTGTTGATGAAGGTGGCGGGTCAAGATCCTTTGAGGTGTACTTGACTGGCCGTCCCAGCCTTAATGTCAACTTAAGGCTTTACGTAACCAATACCAATCATGCGGAAATTCGCATTCAACCCCAGGGCGGACAGCCTGTGCAATTGTTGGATACCAACTTCCACTTTACGCCCGATGATTGGCAGCAGCGCCACCGGTTTACGGTAACCGCGCTGGAAGATGACAATGAGCAAAATGGTTTTTCAGCATTAGACCTGGTCCACCTAAACAATGACCCGATCTATGGCACGCAAACCATCCGCATTGATGAAAACGATGACAGTGCTGCCAGAAGGGTCAAGATTACGCCAAGCCACCAATCAATTACCGAGGGAGTTGATTCGTGTAGTGAAGGTGTCTTCTTTACCGTAAGCTTGCCGGAAATCCCTGCGGGAACCCAAGATGTGTATCTCAAAATCGGCGACGCTGGCTCCCTATCGTTTAATCTCTCGGGTTGTGACCAAACCTTGGGTTCTGGTTACCAGATGACCTTCAATCAAAACAATTGGCAATCGGGGTTCCGCTTTGGGTTTTCCACCGATAATATGCACCAGGAAGGTTTTGATGCCAAAGTCCGCGCGGAGCCGGATGGCAGTCAATACGACAACTCCCCCTGGGTTACTTTGGAATTTATCGACGATCCATCAGGTGACAATACTCAATTGACCGCCAGTACCACTAACTTGGTGATTCCCGAAGGGGGTGAGGCTACCATTGAATTCACCTTGCTTGATCCACCAGATCAGCAGGTTTATTTCCATGCCAATACCAATTTCAGTACGTCGGTTTTTACTGGAGTTTCTCTACTTACCTTTCCTAGTGGCACTACTACCAAAACCCTGACTATTGGCAGTACCGAGGACGATTCAGAAATTCCCGACACCGGTGAAATTCGGTTTGTTGCCGGCAGCCCAGGCCATGGTCATATTGACGATCTGGTCATCACCCTGACCGAGGAAGACAACGACAGCAGCCGCCCAGTAGTGACCGCCGTACCCTCTTCTGTGACCATGGAGGCTGATGCGGCCAGCGAGGTTCAAATATTGCTATCTAATCCGCCTGGTGAACCGGTTACCTTGAGTCTCGCCATTACCCAAACCAGTGGTACGCCAGATCTGGTGATCTTGCAGCCCGGCTCCCACGAGTTAACCTTTAACTCCGATGATTACAATCAACCCCAAACCGTAAGGCTATTTGCCTCCGCGGAGGGGAGTGGTATTTTGGAAATCCAACGGGCTGGGGGTGATCCGCAAACCGTAGGTGCTTCAGTTCCGGTGACCGTTACCCGGGCCAGTGTGCGCATTCAAACCGATCCCGCCGGTTTGGGCTTTGGGGCCGGCCAATCTCAGACCTTCCGGGTTTGGCTTTCCCAACCGCCGGAAACGGCCGTGCAACTTCAAATCACGCCCCGTGATTTGAGTGGTGGCCCCGATATCGGGGTGACGTCTCCCAGCAATGGACTGCTTACCTTTACCCCGGGTGATTCCGACAGCCCTCAATCGGTGCGGGTGACTGCCAGCAGTAATGGCGATGGGGAAATTTCGCTGAGCCAGATTTCTGGCGAGCCGCAAATTCCCGGGGTCAGTTTGCCGGTCAGTGTGACGTCGCAAAATTGTACGGGTCAGATTACCGTGACACCCGATTTTGTAAGCTTGCGCGAAGGGGAGACGGGCGCGGTTCAAATTTCGCAAACCAATGTCTTCAACCTTTCCCGGACCATCCTCATCGAGCTGTCACAAGGGGATGCTGGAAAAATTGAGCTATCCGAGGACGTGCTTTCGGTTCCCAATGGCAGTCCCCGGGTGCTGTTTGTGACCGCGCTCCAGGATATGGATACCGCGCTGGATGAATTTCGCTTTATTGTGAAAGACCCGGACCAAACCAGCCCTCCGTGTTCTTTATCCGATGACGTTTTCATTGTGCGGGTAACCGATGACGACTACTTATTGACCCTTAATGTAAACCCCAGCACGGGCAATCAGATCACCATCCCGCCCGTTGGCCAGACAACCTTGGTAGATGGCTTTCAATATCATTCGCAGAATCCCTTTCCGCTATTGGCGGATGCCGATGGCACGTATGTGTTTGATCAATGGAGTGGCGATACAGAATTGCTTGTACGCCTGCCCGATAGCCTGGTTGACGATGCCGTCCAAGATCCGCTGGCCGGTGTGGTCAATGAGGGTGCCAATTTCAAACCAGAAGTGTTTCTCACCGCCAATTTCACCGAGGTTCCTCCTGAAGTGGACGAGGTTGTGGACGCCATTATGGATGAGCTGATGGACGAGCTGGAGGCTCAGTGCGGCTTGGGTGCCGAAGACTTTAACGAGTTTGGTCAGGAATCGGGCAACCGCACTGGTGCGATGGCCGGCGGCACCATTCTGCCCCACAGTGGGCAGGAGTTGCGCGATGAAGCTGATTTGAGCTTGCCGGGGCTGGATCACCCCACTCAAATTACGATTCGGCGGCGCCACATGACCCGGCGCAACGCCGAACGTTCACCCTTTGGGCCGGCTTGGTTTTTCAACTACCGCATTTACTTTACCCGCGATGATGATGGCAACATCCTTATGCATAACTTGGGACGTACCGATGTCTTTGTGCGCGATTCCGAAATTCCGGATTTGTGGCACGGTACCGGTGGCCGCTTTGGCCGAATTACCCGCGAATCCAATGGACGGGTGATCATGCGCGCGCCCAGCGGCGTGAAGTGGCAGTTCCTTGCCTTTTGGCCCTCAGACGATGCCAAATTCAAAGGCATCTTGGAAAAAATTATTTCACCCAACGGCAATCAAATTAGTTTTGCTTATGAAACGGGTTTGATCGAGCTGCTTGATCGGAAGATGACCCAGATTACAGATGCTTTTGGCCGTGAAATCGAGTTTGTGTATGGCAGCGATGGTGCTTCGCCCTATGTGACTGAAATTCACGATAAAACCGATCCCCAAGCGGTCCGCATTTGGCAGTATAGCTACGGTCCCAATGGCCATTTAACCTCGGTGACCACCCCAACGGTGACCCGCACGCAGGGTTTCAATGATTTCCCCGCGGGCAAAACTACCAACTATATTTACCGCGAACACAACGATCCCCGGCTGACCTTTGCGCTCACCAGCATCGTGTATCCCAATCAGGGGCGTCACGGCAACACCTTCCCGCGCTACCAGTGGACCTATTACGATGAGGACCCTAACCACGTTCTGTTTGGCTATGTCAAAAGTCATACGATTGGTGCGCCCAATGCACCATTTCCCCTTCGAGCTGGCGGTACTTTTGAATACAGCTACCAACCCCGCGTCAGTGATGGTGGTATTGGTGAAGTGAGTATGTGCACCACGGTCACCGACCGGGCCGGCACGAAAACAGCATTGGATTACAACCAGCGCGGTTTGCTGCTGGAGGAGCGGATTGAAAATCCCGCCTCCAACCTTAACAAAAACGCGCCTATGCAATTCAAACGGGCTTTCACCTACAACCAACGGGGTGATATGACCAGCGCCAAAACCCCGATCGAGGTGAATCAGGATGGTGCCCAAGGGTACCGCGAAGAACATCCCAATCCCCAGTTTACGCCCGCGCACATGTTGCGGCAGGAACGGCGCAGGGTGTTTACCGCCGATGCGCGCGGCGGAGATCAAACGGCGATTGTCTTGGAAACTCGGTATGAGCCCATCTTCAACAAGGTGTTCAGCACGGTTGATCCCCGAGGCCTGGGTGAGGCTCCCCAATTTAACCCCGCCGATGTCACCACCTATCAGTTTTACGACTACATGGAAAACTTGCGCGCTGCCATCACCCACTTTGCACCTGAACTTGGCATAAGTGAAGGCGAGCTGATCAGCCACTTACTCGATGCCGGTATTCCGCAAAAAATCGATTTGCTGTGGGGCGTGAATGTGCTGGGCGGCGATGTGGTGGATATCAATGGCGATGGCCGCACCGCGCTGGATCCGTGCGGCAATCTCATCCGCCGCCAGTTACCCAAAGCCACGTTGCCCGGGGAAGCGGTAACCCTGGGACTGGCCCGCAATCAAGAAGCCTTTGAGTTAATGGTTTACAACCGCTTTGGGCAAATGGTGAAGCAGGTAGATGCTGAGGGCAATCACACGCTCAGCCTCTTTTTCCCTGCCAGCGATCCCAACGGCTGGAATGGTGCAGATCCCAGCGGCAATTACGGGGATGGCGGTGGCTTTTTGGCCCTCACGGTTGCCGATGCCGCCCATGAACCCGGCGCTAACAGTGGTTCGGCTGCCGCGCCAATTGGCCGAGTAACCCATTTTGGTTACGGTGCGGCTCAAGACTTTCCCCGCAATGCCCGCGGTATTCCCGTCACTACAACCGATGGCCGGGGTGTGGTTACCCGCCAATTGGTCAATGAGCTCGACCAGGTGTGTATTGAGGAAACGGCCTGGCAAGTGCCTCAGGGCAACCCCGATTTGGCCGGTTTGCGTTACCAAAAGCGCTACCGCTTTGATGCCAATGACAATATCCACGAAACCAGTGTGCTCAATCGGGACAACCCGGCTGGTGGCCCAACCTTCATCTACAATAGCCATATTTTTAACATTCTGGATCAAAAAGTCCGTAAAGTGGCTGACGCGCTCAACAACGGCCTGCAATTGACCACCGAGTTTGAATACGATGCTAACCAAAACCTGGTCCGCAAAACCGAGGCGGCCGGCACGGCTGATGAATCGGTGCAAGTCTGGCAATACGATGCCCGCGACCTTTTGGTGAGCCACACCATGGGTGCCACCGGTGATCCAGTCATTGGTGAACAAGCAGTCACCACCCATGAATATGATGACAATGGCAACCGCCTGCGCACCCTGGATGCCGATGGTGATATCACCCATTATGAGTACGATGGCCTCAACCGGCTTTTTAAAACCACCGGCCGGGTAGGCAATGTCACCCAGCAAACCTTTGATGCAGCTTCCAATGTGGTCGTTAACCAGTCTTTTGGTCCGGCCACCCACGGGGGTGTCGAAACCTTGCTGAGCAAAACGGAAGCCCACTTCGACGAACGGGGCCGGGCATATGAGTCCAACTACCATTTGTTTCATTATCCCGGCCGCGAATTTGGTGCTTTGAATCCCGGCGCCAATGGCAGTTTTTTGAATCCGGCCCGGGCTCTAGTTCGCGAGGAGACCGTGTTTGACCGCAATGACCGGCCGGTGGCCCGCATTGATGCCGACGGCGATTTATTCCAAACCGAATACAATGGTTTGGGATTGACCCACCGCAGTGTGGATGCCCTGGGTAACACCGTACTGCACGAATACGGCATTAATGGCAATCTCATCCGCTCTGTGTCCCGCGAAACCGATCCCCAAGGTCAAATGCCGGACGAAATCTTTGCCACCGCCATTCGGTATGACGCGGTCAACCGCGCCTTTTCGGTGGAAGAACCCAATGGTCAAACCACGCTCACTTCCTATGATTCCCGGCACAATGTGGTGGGCACTGCGGATCATCTGGGCAACCAGGTGGCCTTTCACCACGATGCCTTGAACCGCAAAAGCAGGGAAATCCGCTACCTGGCAGAAGGGGGGACGAATGCGGGCCCCAATAACCATAGCGGCACCATCACCCTGGGTAGTGAGTGGGATCATCAGAGCCGTTTGGCGGCCCAAATCGATGACCGGGGCAACCGCACCGAATACGGCTACGACGACCTCAGCCGTTTAATTGAGACCGCTCATCCCATTGGCGGTTCAGAGCGTTACATCTACAATGGTGACAGCGAATTGGTGACTTATTACAATCAAGCTGGTTCGCGAACCGATTGGCAATACGACGCTGCCGGGCGTGCCACCCGCATGGAGGTGAGTCACAGCCCTGCCACCAGCGACTACAGCTTTGCCGGCACGGTGCTCAAGCGTTGGCAATACGACGGCTTGAACCGCAAAACCTTTGCCTTTGACGACAATGGTTCAAGCCAGGATGCTGCACTGGATTCTGGGGTTGGTTGCCATTACACCTACGATTCTCTGGGCCGTATCATTCAAGAAGTCCAAACCCTGGGTACGGCGGAGGCCAATGATCCGGAGAACCTAGGTAAAACCGTGGGCTTGGAATGGCAGGGACGTGACCGCTTGGTAGGGCAGACCTATCCCAATGGCCGTAAGGTTTCCCGTTGGTACGATGCCCTGGACCGCCAGAGCGCCATCCGCGAATCCAGCGGCAGCCTGATTGCCCAATTCGCCTACATCGGCCCCAACCGGGTATTGGCAACCCGCTACGGCAACGATACCCTGCTGAATAAGCGCCATCCCAACCAATCGGGAACGCTTGGATTTGGCTACGATCACAACCGCCGCTCCCTCAATCACAACTGGGTGCGCATGGCAGACGGTCAACTGATCACAGGCTACCGGGATCAGTACAACGGGCCCCTGGGCTTGGGCACCAACCGCGTGACTGCCCAGTACCGCGAGCACCTGCAACGGGGCGATCAGTGGCAGTTTGATTCCCAATACCGTATTACCAGCTTTGACCGCAATAACGGTGAGAGCAACAGCACCCGGAGTCTTGATGGCACCGACAGCATGGACGCCTTTTTGGATGAAGGTTTTCATCAAACGCCAATTCCCGATGGGAGACACCATGACTATTTCTATTTTGGTGGCTTACCCCGCCCTCATGATGAGAATGGCAATCTGCGCGATGACACGGCGGTTCGCTATGCCTACGACTACAGCAACCGGCTGGTGGGTGTATACGACTGGCAAACCGGCCAAGCAATTGCAGAATACCGCTACACCGCTGACAACCGGCGGGTTGTAAAGCAGAACCAAACCGGGTCTATTCGCTACCTCTACCAGGGTTGGCAGGTGCTCGAAGAACGCGATGTCAATGGTAATCCTTTGCGTCAATATGTGGATGGCCGTGGTTTGGATGAGCATATTCAAATGCTTGACTTAAGGCCGGGTCAGTCAACAAGCGGATCCGCCTATTATTACCACTGCAATGCGCAGGGGTTTGTTGGCGCGCTGACTGACCAAAATGGCCAAGTAGCAGAATATGCGGAGTACAGCCTGTTGGGGCGGCCGGTGATTCTGGATGGTCAGAGCTTGGTGCCGTTACCTGATGGCCAATCGGTGGTGGGCAACCCCTACCTGTTTCAGGGACGTTCCTATGATGCCGAGGTAAAACTCCACTTTTTCCGGAACCGCTATTACGATCCACTAACCGGCAATTTTATCACCGTAGATCCCAAGGGCCGTTGGCAACACGGTCAAGGCAATGGTTACAGCGCCTTTGCGGCTGATCCCTGGAATATGAATGACCCGATGGGATTTCAACCTCGTTTTAGCTTAAGCGATCAAAATATGTATGATTTGATTGGTCCCTTCACGCTGTGGGAGGTACCGTCTTGGGCCATTCCCAACCTGGATGCAGAAGGCCGGTTGCTGGCTAGCCCAAGCTCGAAAATTGATCCATATCAATCGTTTGGGCCAGTTTTTGATCCCATGGAATCCTTTGTCAGAAGCCAAATGGCGGGCTATCCCATTGCCGTTTGGAACGAAACCATGACCGTGACCGACAGTTGGGACCGTGGTTTCGCTGCTAGTGGTACGGCAGCCCCGGTACCTGGACCATTGGCGCATGCTCTAATTGGCAGCCCAATTTCGCTCCGTTCACTGGGCTCAATGTTAAACCAGACAGGGCGAAGTCTAGCAGGCTATTGCCATACGATCCGCTACGGCTCTGGCACAGCTACTGGCTTTTCCCACGTGATTAGCCCCAGCAGAAATGGCCGTTGGATTGTTTTGGGGTCTCACGATGACGTGATTCTTCACCAAACTATTCCAGACACCACAGTAATTAATATAGGTGCAAATGGCGCCATACGGCCCAATGTGTATGGACCCTGGAATCCGGTGCTAAATGAGGAGATCCTTCTCAGGGAAATCGCCTCTGGCACCGGTGTTCGGCTGGTTACAAAGCCTGGTGTTAATGCTTTGTTGAACCCAAGCAGTCCATATGCCCCTATTAGCGGTTATGCGGCTGAGTTGGGCCTCTTACGCATAATTGGTTTTGAGGTAAGAGTTTTTTAATCTCTTTCCATGGCCTTCTTATGAATCATCGGAAGCTGGCTGGCTTGAGGGCTAAAAATCTTTGAGCTGGCCTTTTTAGGGTTCCAATCAATTGGACCACTCTCCTCAGCTACAAGTGGCACGGCAACCCCATTGACGGGTGGAGTTCCTTAACTCCAGTTGCCCGTAAAAATCTGAACAAGCATACTATTTCCGGCCGGTTGAGGGAAAAAGCCCTTTAGCCGGTTTTTTTATGAACCCCTATCTTATCCTTTTCCGATTGTTTTTTACTAAGGGCCAACCGCGGAACAAAACCGGTCTTATTTTACACATCAAGGGTTTTTGCCTGGGCAATATGCGCCAGGTGTGTACAAGGGGTAAATTATGAATGTCTTGCGTATGGGCAAGGAGTGGGCTTTCTGTGCCTGCGCCGCCTTATTTTTTGGGTTTGGCTTGGGCAGTAATGCCTGGACTCAACAGGAATTAAATCTAAAAGAATGGAAATTCTCCGGTGAATTGGGGGGTCTTCCGGCTTATTTTAATGAGGGTGGGGAATACCTTCTAAGTGTGCCTGTTGCCGGTGGAAACGCGGGAGCGGTGACGCCCGGAGCGCTGTTTGTTTATTTATTGCCAGACAACCCCGCAAAAAAGCCGCTTTTGCTTGAAAAAGCGGCCGTACCCACTCATAAATCGGGGCAAAAGGCCGAGATTCCGGTTCAATTGAAGATTCCGGAAGGAGTATCGGGCGATGATTACCAGCTCTTTTTTACCTTTGCTGAAGGCTTTGATGCGGATCACCGTGGACCCGTCCTCACCCGGGCTATACCGATTTACAAAATGGGCGTCACAGAACAAAACGTGGTGCTTTCCTTTAATGGACTGAGCCAAGACCAGAACATACGTGATTATTATGGGCGATTGGGCATTGAGTTTCAGGGTAACGCTTGGTTTGGCCAAATTGATGGCGTAGCGCCCGACCCATTCACCGGTGAGGGTGAGGCACCCGTGGCGAAGGCCGAAGTGAGCACTGCCACATTTCCCCGCTGGATCAATATTCCCCGCGGTCTGGTGATTGCAAGTGAATTTACCCTAGATTTTTCTCACGACTATATTACTTCAGATGATATTACGATTCAGGCTTTCACTGAATTGTATGGCCGTGGCGAGGAAGCCAGTGAATTTGCCAGGTCAAGTGGTTTAGGGTCTCTTGGTACATCGTGGACGAGTTTTATTGGCAGATTTGTGCACAGCCGGGGAAGATCTCTTCGATTCTGGCGGAATGAATCGGTCAATTCGCTGATGTATATTGACGAATTGGAAATGAAAGTTTTGGTACCACCTCCCAATGAGTTCGAGCTGGATATTCAGCAGCCTCACGGCAATTTTGAGGTTGGTGAGGAATCAACCGAAAGCTTTGGCATCCGCCTCAAAGAAGAATTAATCCAGGGAGAATGGATCACCATTGCGGTGGTGCGAACCTCGGTCAATGAACACGGGGGTGTGTTGCATACCCGGGACAGCCATACGCACAGGTTTACTCATGAAAATTGGAACCAATATTGGTATGTGAGGATTCAAGCGGACCGCAACAATTTCAATTTGCAGAATGGAGAGGCCACTTTTGAAGTCCGCAGGACAGGCGGAGTCTATGGCAATGATTTACCCTCCGTGGCCGTTTCCGTGGAAGAAATTGACGATGATTTCAGCTTAACCGTGGAGTCGTTTGAACCGGTAGACGGCAGTCCCGTTGGCGGCGTAACTTCGCCCAGTTTTTCCGATCAATTGCGTCAAATCAATTTGAGCACTACCTGGCGCATTGATATAAGAGCCAAGCCTGACGACGGCTATGCAGTGGTGGGCTGGGAAACCAATTTCACCGGTGAATTTGCCACGGATGGCGAGGACCGGCAGGGCGATATAGTGTTGGGTCCCGAACGGCCGCAAGATGATGGTTCAGTGAGACGGCGCATAGAAAATATTGTGCTGGATCCCGATGGCAATAATAGCTTCTCGGTGCGTCCTATCTTTTCAGATATACCCATGATTACCGCCACCATTCAGGTTGGTTCGGGGTCTGGGACAACCACACCTTCCGACAGTGTTCCGTTAGAACCGGATGCGGCACACACCATCGTGGCAACCCCTGATCCGGGATTCCGGCTAACCGGGTGGGAGGTTGTTGCTGGCACGGCCACCATCGAACCGGTAAATTCTGATGCTCTATCACCCGCGGTGCTGACGCCACAAACCGATTGCACCATTGCCGCCCACTTTACGCCCATTGTGACGGGGAATTATTCCCTCACCATTACCGCGTCGCCCGCCAGTGGCGGGCGTGTGGCGCCCTCGGGTACCCTACCCATGGCACCGGGTCAGGTGCGGCGCATTACCGCTGGCCTGAATCCTGGCTGGCGCTTTGATGGGTGGCAAACTACGGGTGGAGTAACCTTTCAAAGAGGCTCGGCAGGGGAGCGCGATGTTGATGTAAGCGTGACTGCTGATAGCACGATGATTGCACGGTATTCCCAAGTGACCGCCGAACCAGATCTGGTGGTTTTACCGCTAACCCTCACGGTGGACGAAGGTGGTGACGCGCAGGTTTTTGAAGTTTATCTAACCAGTGAACCCAGCCTTAATGTCAACCTCAGGCTGTTTGAAGACGATACCCGTGATGCCAACATCCAGATTCAACCCCCAGGAGGACAGCCCGAGCAAGGGCTGAATACCTACTTTCACTTTACGCCCGGCGATTGGCAAAAGCGGCATAAATTTACGGTGACCGCTCTTGAAGACAATGATGAACGCAATGGCTTCTCCGAATTAAAACTGGTTCATCTCAATAACGATCCGATATACGGTACGCAAATTATCCGGATTGATGAAAACGATGGGGGGGCGGCCAAGCGCATCAAAATTACACCGGCCCAACAATCGATCATTGAGGGGGTCAACTCCTGCGATGAAAATGTGTTTTTTGAAGTGAGCTTGCCCGAACGGCCGGATAACACCAGTGTGGATGTTGAACTTGAGGTTACCGATTCCAATGGAGAGAGCTTCCGGCTTCATGGCTGTAACCAGGTATTGGGCTCTAATTACCGAATGACCTTTTTCCAATCGGATTGGGAAAGAATCGTTCAGTTCGGGTTTTCCACCGATAACAACCATCCAGACGGTTTTGATGTCAAAGTCCGCGCGAAATCCAGTGATGACCAATACAGCAACTCAGCTTGGGTTACCCTGGAGTTTATTGACGATCCCACCGGTGATAATGCCCAGTTGACCGCAAATACGACTAATTTGATGATTCCCGAGGGCGGTGAAGCAACCATTGAATTCACGCTGCTGGATCCACCAGCCGACCGCATTTTTTTCAACGCCAACACCAACTTCAGTTCCTCGGTTTTTACCGGGGTTTCGCAACTATCCTTCCCACCCGGGACCACCACCAGAACCCTCACCATTGGCAGCACCGAGGATGATTCAGAAATGCCCGATACGGGCGAAATCCGCTTCAGCGTTGGCAGTTCGGGTTATGACCATATTGAAGACCTGGTGATTACCCTGACTGAGGAGGACAACGACAGTGTCCGCCCCGTGGTCACTGCGGTACCCTCTTCGGTCACCATGGAGGCTGAGGCAGTCAGCGATGTTCAAATATCGCTGTCTAATCCACCCAGTGGCGTGGTGACGCTGAGTCTCGCTACCACGCAAACCAGTGGTACACCGGAGTTGGTGATTCTGCAGCCCGGTTCGCGCGAATTGTCGTTTAACCAAGACAGTTACAATCAGCCCCAGACTGTACAGCTTTTTGCCAGCGCCGAGGGCAGTGGTACGCTGGAGGTTCAGCGGGCTGGGGGTGATCCGCAAACCGTGGGTGCTTCCATTCCAGTGGCGGTTACCCGGGCCAGTGTACGCATTCAAACTGATCCCACAGGATTGGGCTTCCGTGCCGGGCAATCGCAAACGTTCCGGGTTTGGCTCTCTCAACCACCAGCAACTGATGTGCGGCTTCAGATCACGCCCAGGGATATTAGTGGCGGGCCCAACATCAGGGTGACTTCTCCCAGCAATGGGCTGCTTACCTTTACGCCGGGAAATTACGAGATCCCTCAGTCGGTGCGGGTTTCGGCCAGCGGTGATGGTGATGGGGAAATTACCCTGAGTCAGCAATCAGGCGAACCTCAGATTCCGGCGACCAGCTTGCCGGTGAGTGTATCGGCACAATCGTGTACCGGCCGAGTTACGGTGACGCCCGATTTTGTCAGGTTGCGCGAAGGGGAAACCGGCGCAATTCAGATCACTCAAACTAATATTAATAACCTCACCCGCACGGTGCTCCTTGAGCTATCTCAGGGCGATGCGGGAAAAATTGAATTATCCGAAGACCGCTTAACCATTCCCAACGGCAGTTCTCGAGTGGTGTTTGTGACCGCACTTCAGGATACCGATACCGTCCTGGACGAAATTCGCTTTATTGCCAAAGATCCCGAGACCTCCAGTCCGCCGTGCCCCTTGGCCGATGACATCTTCATTGTGCAGGTAAGCGACGATGATTATGCCCTTACGCTGAATGTGAACCCCAATACGGGCAGTCAGGTTACGCTTCCGCCTGCGGGCCAGACAACCTTGGTTGACGGCTCCCAATACGGTCCACAAAACCCTTATCCCTTATCGGCCGCTTCAAATGGATCATATGTTTTTGATCACTGGAGTGGGGATACCGATCTGCTGGTTAGCCTGCCTGGCAGCCCGGTTGAAAACCCTGTGCAAGACCCACTGGCCGGTGTGGTCAATGATGGTGCCAATTTTAAACCGCAAGTGTTTCTCACCGCCAACTTCAGCGAAATTCCCCCCGATGTGGATGAAGAAGTAGACGCCATTATGGATGAGCTGATGGACGAACTGGAAGCTCAGTGTGGTTTGGGCGGTGAAGACTTTAACGAATTTGGTCAGGAATCGGGCAATCGCACCGGTGCCATGGCCGGTGGCACCATCCTGCCCCATAGTGGACAGGAGTTGCGTGATGAAGCTGATTTGAGCTTGCCCGGCTTGGACCATCCCACCCAAATCACGTTCAGACGGCGCCACATGACCCGCCGCAATGCCGAGCGTTCTCCCTTTGGCCCGGCCTGGTTCTTTAACTACCGCATTTACTTTACCCGGGATGCGGACGGCAACATCCTCATGCACAACTTGGGACGCACCGATCTCTTTGAGCGCGATCCCGATATTTCCGAATTGTGGCACGGCACTGGTGGCCGCTTCGGCAGAATCACCCGCCAAGCCAACGGGCGGGTGATCATGCGCGCGCCCAGCGGCGTGAAGTGGCAATTTATTGCCATTTGGCCCTCAGACGACGTCAAATTCAAAGGGGTGCTGGAAAAAATTATTTCACCCAATGGCAATCAAATCCGTTTCGCCTATGAAACGGGCCCCAATCCACTACTCGATCAGCGCATGACCAAGATTACCGATGCCTATGGCCGTGGCATTGAGTTTGTGTATGGCAGTGATGGCACCTCGCCTTATGTGACTGAAGTTCACGATAAAAGCGATCCCGAAGCAGTGCGTATTTGGCGCTATACCTACAGTGCAGACGGTCACCTAACCTCGGTAACCACGCCCACGGTAACCCGCACGCGCGGCTTCAATGATTTTCCCGAAGGCAAAACCACCCACTACCATTACCGCGAACACAGCGATCTCCGGCTGAAATATGCGCTCACCGGCATTGTGTACCCCAATCAAGCGGATGTCACCGGTGCCATCCCGCGCTATCAGTGGACTTACTTCGATGAGAATCCCAACAACTTGCTGTTTGGCTATGTGAAAAGCCACACCATTGGCGCACCAAACGCAACCGGACCCCTGCGTTCGGGTGGCACCTTTGAATACAGCTACCAGCCCCGTGCCAGTGCTGGTGAAATTGATGAAGTGAGTATGTGCACCACGGTAACCGACCGGGCTGGCACTAAGACGGAGTTGGATTACAACAGGCGCGGATTGTTGCTGGAAGAACGGATTGAAAATGCTACCGCGGGCATCAGCAAAAACGGGCCCACCCATTTTAAACGGGCCTTTACCTACAACCTGCGGGGCGATATGACCCGTGCCAAAACCCCGATTGAGGTTGGCCAGGAAGACGCGATGGGCTATCGCGAAGAACATCCCAACCCACAGTTTACACCTCAGCACATGCTGCGTCAGGAGCGCCGCAAGGTGTTTTCCGCCGATGCCCGCGGTGGTGATCAAACTGCGGTTGTGGTGGAAACTCAGTACGAGCCCATTTTCAACAAGGTGTTCAGCACGGTTGATCCCCGTGGCTTGGGTGAGGCACCCCAATTTAATCCCGCGGATGTGACCACGTTTCAGTTTTACGACTACATGGAGAATTTGCGGGCTGCCATCACCCACTTTGCCCCCGAACTGGGTTTGAGTGAAGGGGAGTTAGTGAGCCACTTCCTCGATGCTGGCATTCCGCAAAAGATCAATGCCCTGTGGGGTGTGAATGTGCTCAATGGCGATATGGTGGATATGAATGGCGATGGCCGTACCGAACTGGACCCGTGCGGCAACCTCATCCGCCGCCAGTTGCCCACCGCAACCCTGCCCGATGAGGCGGTAACTTTGGGGCTGGCCCGCAATCAGCAAGCTTTTGAGCTTTTGGTTTACAACCGCTATGGGCAAATGGTGAAGCATATAGATGCTGAAGGCAATCACACGCTCAGCCTCTATTTTCCCGCCAACGATCCCAACGGCTGGAATGGTACACAACCCAGCGGCGATTACCAAGGTGGCGGTGGCTTTTTGGCCCGTACGGTAGCAGATGCCGCCCATGAACCAGGCGCCAACAGCGGTTCGGGAGCGGGGCTCATTGGCCGGGTGACGCATTTTGGCTACGATGCTCAACAAAACTTTCCCCGCAATGCCCGTGGGATCCCAACCACCATGACCGATGGCCGCGGGGTGATTACGCGGCAATTGATCAATGAACTGGACCAGTTGTGTATTGAGCAATTCGCCTGGAAAGTGCCCGAAGGTGATCCCGATTTGGCGATGTTGCGTTACCAGAAGCGCTACCGTTATGACGCCAATGACAATATCCGCGAAACCAGTGTGCTCAATCGCGGCAATCCGGCTGGTGGTGCTTTCTTCATCTTTAACACCCACGAATTCGATATTCTCGATCAAAAGGTGCGCCAGGTACGTGACTCTCTGAATGACGGCCTGCAAATCGCTACCGAATATGAATATGATGCCAATCAAAACCTGGTCCGCAAAACCGAAGCGGCTGGTACGGCCGATGAATCGGTGCAGGTTTGGCATTACGATGCCCGCGACCTTTTAATCAGTCACACCATGGGTGCTACCGGTGACCAAGCTATCGGTGAGCAAGCGGTCATCACCCATGAATACGACGATAACGGCAACCGCCTGCGTACCTTTGATGCCGATGGCGATATCACCCGTTACGAGTACGATGGCCTCAACCGGCTTTTCAAAATCACTGATCGGGTTGGCAATGTAACCCATCAGACCTTTGATGCGGCCTCTAATGTGGTCGTGAACCAGTCTTTTGGACCACCCAGCCACGGTGAGCCAATCATTTTGCTGAGCAAAGCTGAAACCCATTACGACGAACGCAGCCGGGCATATGAGGCCAACCACCACCTGTTCCATTATCCCAATCGCGCATTTGGTTTATTGGACCCAGGGGCCAACGGCAGTTTTCTGGCGCCCGCCCGCGCATTGGTTCGCGAGGAAACCGTGTTTGACCGCAATGGCCGGGCCGTGGCCCGCATTGATGCCGATGGCGATTTGTACCAAACCGAATACAATGGTTTGGGGTTGACCCACCGCAACCTGGATCCACTGGGAAATGCTCTGAGTCATGGATACGACATCAATGGCAACCTCGTCCGCACGATTGCCCAGGAGACCGATCCCCAAGGACAATTGCAGGATGAGGTTTTTATCACCGGGTTCCGCTATGACGCGATTAATCGCGCCTATTCCGTGGAAGAACCCAATGGCCAAATAACCCTTACAGCTTTTGATTCGCGGAATAATGTAGTGGGCACCACCGATCATCTAGGCAATCAGGTGGCCTATCACCACGATACCTTGAGCCGCAAGATCAAGGAGATTCGCTACCTTGCGAATAGCGGTACCAATGCGGGGCCTGATTCCCATGACGGTGTCATCACCTTGGGCAGTGAGTGGGACCGGCAAAGCCGCTTGGCGGCCCAGATTGACGATACGGGCAACCGTACTGAATACGGGTATGACGATCTCAGCCGTCTTATTTTGGTGTCTCATCCCACCGATGGTGCGGAGCGGTACATCTATAACCGCGACAGCGAGCTCGTGACCTACTTCAACCAAGCCGGATCGCGAACCGATTGGCAATACGATGCCGCTGGGCGTGCAATCCGTATGGATGTGGATCACGGCACTTCAGCCAGCCATTTCGATTTTTCAGGCACCGTGCTCAAACGCTGGGAATACGATGGCCTGAACCGCAAAACCTTTGCCTATGACGACAATGGTTCTAGTGTGGACCAAGCTTTGGATACTGGCGTTGGCTGTCACTACACCTACGATTCGCTGGGCCGCACTATTCAGGAAACCCAAACGCTTGGCACCGCAGAGGCCGGTAATCCGCAGGCCCTGGGCAAAACCGTGGGTTTGGAATGGCAAGGCCGGGCCCGTTTGCTAGCGCAGACCTATCCCAACGGCCGCAAGGTGACCCGCGCCTATGATGCCCTTGACCGCTTGACAGATATTCGCGAATCGGATGGCAGCCTGATCGCCGGATTCACTTACATGGGGCCTTCCAGGGTGCTCACAACTCAATATGGCAATAACACCCTGCTGGATAAGCGCAATCCCAATAAGCCGGTAACCCTTGAATTCGGCTATGACCGCAACCGCCGGTCTCTCAACCACAACTGGATTCGCCTGGCAGACAACCAACTGATTACGGGTTACCGGGATCAGTACAACGGGCCCATGGGCCTTGGTACCAACCGGGTCACGGCCCAGTACCGCGAACACCTCCAGCGGGGAGATCAGTGGCAATTTGATTCCCTCTACCGCATTACCGGTTTCGACCGCAATGATGGTGAAAGCAATACCACCCGGAGTCTTGACGGCACCGACAGCATGGATGCCTTTTCAGATGAAGGCTTTCATCAAACGCCGATTCCCGACTGGAAGCATCTGGACTATCTCTACTTCGGTGGCTTGCCCCGCCCCCACGATGAAAACGGCAACCTGCGTGACGACACAGTGGTTCGTTATGCCTATGACTACAGCAACCGGCTGGTGGGGGTTTACGATTTTCAAACTGGCCAAGCCATTGCGGAATACAGCTACACCACTGACAACCGGCGTGTATTAAAGCAAAATCAAACTGGCCGCACTCGCTACCTCTACCAGGGCTGGCAGGTTCTGGAGGAACGGAGTGCCGATGACAGTCCCGTGCGCCAATATGTAGATGGCCGTGGCTTGGATGAGCATATTCAAATGTTGGATTTGCGGCCGGGCCGTACCACAAATGGATCTGCCTATTATTATCACTGCAATGCCCAAGGGTTTGTGGGTGCGCTAAGTGATCAAAACGGTCAAGTGGTGGAGTATGTGGAATACAGCCTGCTGGGACGGCCGGTCATCCTTGATGGCCAGAGCTTGTCGCCCATGCCCGATGCCCAATCGGCAGTGGGCAATCCCTACCTGTTTCAGGGACGCAACTACGATCCGGAAGTAAAGCTCTTTTACTTCCGCAACCGCTATTACGATCCGCTAACCGGCAATTTTATTACCGTGGATCCCAAGGGCCGCTGGCAACACGGTCAAGGCAATGGTTACAGCGCCTTTGCGGCCGATCCCTGGAATAATCGCGATCCCATGGGCTTGGATACCATCGAGCCATTGGAACCAGAGAGCCATGGTTTTAGCCTGTTTAAAATCCTGGATTATATTCATGGTGACTTTAGTCTTACGCCAAGACAACTGGCCCGGGTGAACGCCTATGACCTGGCTGAGTACCTGCGTTACTGGGCCCTGGATGATCTCAAAAGTACCATGGATGGGATGGGCTTGGAGCCTGGCACCCTAAACCGGATTAATGCCTATGATTTCAAGGATTATCTTGAAAATTGGGCATTGTTTGATCTTCAAAATACCGACTGGAACCGGCAATCAGCGACCCTCATCGAAGCATTGTTCATGCGCGTGGCTGGCAAATGTAAAGTACCTGGTTCCCAGGCACCAGTCATTCGATCATGCTTCCCTGCGGGTACCTTGGTCAACACCGGGCAAGGTTTGAAGCCTATTGAAACCATTGCTAAAGGTGAGCGCGTTTGGTCCTTTGACACCATGAACCAATCCTGGGAATTGGCCGTGGCTGTGGAAACCCTCAGTTATCCATTCTCAGGTGAAATGATTACCCTGGAAATTGGCGGTCTAACCATTGAGGCAACTGCAAACCATCCATTTTGGGTAGAAAAAGGCTTTTCCCTCGCCAGCCGCCCTGTCCCGCAAGATGTGCCAACGGGCGAATTTAAAAATAGATCTGCCGGACGTTGGGTTGAAGCAGGAGACCTGCGGGTTGGCGATCAAGTCATCAATCAAGATGGCCTCCTCTTAACCATCTCATCACTGCAACGGCGTCACGCCAAAACCACTGTGTACAATCTCTCTGTTGAGAAAAATCACAACTATAGCGTATCCAAAGAATGCATCCTCGTCCACAATAAGGCCGCGGCAAGAAGGTGGAGTGTACGTGAACGGCTCCGTGCCGCAGGTCCTGGGGATGATATCGGGCTTCCCGGTGGAAATTCAAACTCGGGTCCATTTAGATACAGGCCGCCGGGCAACTACAATCCTCAAAACCCATTGCCCACTGGCCCCAATGGTGGATACATAGATCGGTTTCGCAACGAGTGGGTTCAAGGTCCTTATCACGGTGACCCAAATGCTGGCTTTCAATTTGAATGGGATGTCATATTATCGCCACAAGGCCGCCGGCATTGGAATCAGTATGGGGACGCAAAACGTGGTCAAGGCGGAACATGGTATATCAATGTGAGGCCGGATGGACAACTATCCCATTAATTAGGAAAAAAATGGTGAAACCCCCACACTCTGATATTGAATTAGCAAAAAAAAGAAGTTTGCAATTTGAGGTGATGTACAAACAAAAACAAGGGGCCCGCTGGCAACTCATAACCGGTGGGCTCCAGGATCTGCAAGCGGCTCTAAACATTGCAGTATCTCATGGCGAATATGAAACGGGAGTCTTTGTGAAGACACACGCAGGTAATTTTCTTTATTGGACGAGTATTGCCTGCGATCTTTTCAATTCGGTGGTTTTAGAACCGTTTTAACCGGCACTGCCAGAACCTAAACTGTTGGGTTCTGGCAGTTGTCTTAGCTAAAGAGTGCTTGGCCGCCATATGGTTACTGCATCCAAAGGACTAATGCTTCTCAATCCTTATTCCGGTTCAAGGCAGTTTGATTACCAAGTTTGCCTTTCTGGCAGTTGGCAGCCATATTGGGTCCCCTCTTCTGCATATATTTAAGAATACCGGACTAGTTGGCAACTGTTAGAAAATGGCGCATGAGTGGCACAAAGTAAGTTGGTAAGCCCGGTCTGCTGTGTTCGATTTGCAGCAACTGCGCCCTAGCTGCATCTTTTTCGATCCAGGTGAGGTAACCCAAAACGATGCGGCTTAAATTCACCTTATTGGGCCGATCCAAAAGCGGGTCGCAAATCATATCAAGCAGGGGGCTGATGATGGCAGCGGGATCATCTGCTTCCGCCAGGGCTCGGCCCAAGCGATCGGCATCGCCATGATAGTGGTGGGCTTGGGCATCTGCGGCGCGCATGGCCAAGCCCGCGATTAAGACGGGCAAATCTAAATCGAGTGCTTCCAGTTCGCGGAAATAGGTTTTTCGGCCACCCCATGCGTAACTGCCATCAGACATCCGGGCAAACCGGTCATTGAGAATATTGAGGTGGGCCCGCAGAAAAATAGCCCAATTGGCGGTTTCCGCGGCCAATTGCGCCACCCGCCGGGCATGACGCCGGGGCGAACCATCCATGCTGCACCGGCCCACTACCTGTCTGCGCCGCATGACGGCAAGGGCGGTTTCTTGCGACACATGCCGGGCAGCCAAATCTTCTAATTCCCAAGTGCTGTTGCCCGTAGCCATGGCCTCGGCAACCGCGGCTTTTAAAAGTTTTGCGAACCGCGGTTTCCTGGACTGTTCCTCTTCGATCCATTGCTGCCGGGCTGCTTCCCAGGCCTTGTATTTTGTAAAGTGATCCTTTTTTTCTGCCTCACTGGCCTGATCCCAAACAATTTCTGGCCTGCTGCCATAGGTTAAAAAGGCGGACAACCGTGCTAGGGCTGGGGATTCCCCACCGTGACTCTGGCTGAGACCGGCATGGTTGCCAGGGGTGCTGATGGGTGTGTTGCCCACCATGCAGTCCACATAATCCACCATTTGGCCATACTTTGGGTGAATCGTTTTGCTTTGGACTGCGCCATTCACAAAATAGACCCGGAGGATGGACTGCTTAATGCCTAACCGGTAACCTGCCTCTTGGTGAATGGCCGGTGTATCCTCAGGATTTGCTTTGAGGTAGACCTCGGATCGCAAAATGGCATCGCGCCACAAAGCTTCACCGAAACGGTTGCGGTCCATCACCATGGGGACTTCTTTTAGATGCCATACCAGGGCATTTCCAAACAAAGCCACCGCCTCAGCCGATGATGCCGTGTACATTAGTTGCTGGCGCATATGCGGCAGTTCGCGTTCCTCGCCCTTAAAAACCAAATGCTCTGCTAAAACATAGGTTTCTGACTGATAAGACCGTCCGGGTGGACAAGTATAGAAATGGCGCGCTTCCTTTTGAACCAACTGGCGCAACGCCGCAAGGGTGGCGTCGTCGTAAATCATGCCGTTGCTTTTTAGGCCAAATTCGCCGGCCGATAGCACTGAAAAGATAAGTGCCAGGGCAACGAAGGTGAAACGGGTCATGAGGCCTCCTTTAATTCGGTAGAGGGGTGGTTTTTTTTCAACTATAAGCGGGAGACTCCGCAAGGGGTGTCCGGGTTTCACAAGATTTACGGATCATTGCCCGTTTCTTAAATTTGGCCTCCAACCGATGAGCCTGGACCTTGGTGAGCTTTTTTAGCGGTATTTTGGTTTTTATTGGGTGAGCTTAATTAACCGTCGGGTATCATGTTGTTTATTCGACGTCAATATTGATTTTTCGAATTTTTTTAATTAACTTAATATAGAGAAAATATTAATATCAAGAAAATTATACTGGATTGGGTAATAACATTTCAGTGTCTGTGGCCGTGTAAGATGTTTTAATTTAAAGGAGCAAAATATGAAAAAGAAACTGCTATTGGTATTTGGTATGGTTGCTATTTTAGGTATGGGCGCCACCCAGCTTGCTTTTGCCCGGCCCGGTGCCGCCACTTGTTCGCTGCGTAATTGTTTTAACAATCCCGCAGCAGTAAACACTTGTAACTGGTTGGTCTCGAGGGGCTTCTGTCCTGCAATTGGTGGGCCTGCCTGCTGTTTCGTTTAAGATCTTGGTTGTTTAGGGAATGAGGCCATTTGGCAGCAGTAGTGAATGGGTTTTTGAGTCTCATCGGCGCGCACTTCCTTTTTGCGGTTTGTGCGCCGGAACACAGCACAGATGTGTCCAAACTCTTGTTTTCTTGATTTTAATTGCAATGCCCATTTTAAAACCGTGTAAAGACCATTCTAAATCAGAGCTTTTTAGATTGGTTTCCGGGTGAGTAGTCATTTGGTGCCTCTGCTCTGAACGCCTGAGCAATGGGTTGGTGAGGAATGCTGGTTTGTCCATGATTCCTCACCAGTTCTTGCAAATGAGCGAATCCAGCAAGCAAAAAGGGTTGTTTTTCTGGTTAGCGGGCCGCTCAATGCTGGTGCGCTTTTGCAAGGTGAAGATGGCATTTGGCAGGAGCGGGTAAGCACCCCCGTTTTTTGGGTGTTTTTGTTAGCTTTCGGCGGCAGGGCTGGCCTTAAAACCATCCTTTTTGGAGAGGCAAGTTTTCTAGTGTGTGAGATTTTTGCTGAGGTTTAGCATGTGCGCATGCTTTCGTCAATCTTGATTTTGTGGAAAAAATAAATTAACTTTTGTTTGAGAAAATATATCTTGTATAGTTTTTATAACTTATAAGTAAAAAGTAAGGTTCTGTGATGGGGAGAAATGTTTATTTGATATAAGGAGAAAATAATGAAAAAGAAATTTGTGCTCGTCATTGCTATGGTGGCTGTTTTAGGTATGGGCGTTTCTCAACTCGCCTTTGCGGGACGGACTGCTGCTACTTGCTCCCTTGCCAATTGCTTCAACAACCCCGCGGCTGTTTCTGCCTGTCAAGGCATGGTCTCTGGTGGTTTGTGCCCCGCGGTAAATGGTCCTGAGTGCTGTTACGTGTAAATGAATCATTTGCCCGTATTTCTCTCGAGATGTAAAAGTAGGAGCCAGAAACCAAACACCCATGCCGGGATGGCGGCTGAAAATCTGAATGCGTACGGAATAGTGCGTCAAGAATGGTTTGAAGGTGGCACCCAAGGTGTTGGGCGGGTTTTGGACGCCACAGCAGCTCAATGAGGAGAAGTGCGGGCAAAAACCCGCTTGCGCTAATTTAATTAAGGAATACCCCATGCGATTTTACGTGGTTCTATTATCGGTTTACGCGGTTATTGCCTCAGCATTGATTGTCTTTCTTTCTGTCCAGAATCATCAGCTAAAACAAGTGCCCACCGTGCCTGTGCCTAAAATCGATTTTGGCACGGTCAAAGAAATACCCCTGACAGACGCGCCACGCCTGGGCCCTGAAAATGCGCCAATCACGATCGTGCAATTTTCTGATTACGAATGTCCCTATTGTTCAAAAAGTTCTGAAGCGCTAGCCACTTTGATGAACGAATATCAAGGCCAGATTCAAATGGCAGTGAAGCATTTTCCGCTTGATTTTCACAAAAATGCGCGGCCTGCCGCCGCCGCGGCGCTGGCCGCCCAGAAGCAGGGTAAGTTTTGGGAAATGCACGAAATTCTCCACGGTTTTCAAGACGAACTTGGTGCCGATACCTATCTTGCTGCGGCCGAAAGCATTGGTCTCGACATGAACCGCTTCACCGCGGAAATGCCGTTAGAACAATGGCAGGACCGGATTCAAAGAGATTTGGATTTGGGTGTGAGACTGGAAGTGGGTGGCACGCCCACCATTTTTATCAATGGCGTCTGGGTGCCGCCATCTTATGATTTTATGAAACAGGCTGTAGATCACTTCCTGCAAAAGAAGCTGGCAAAAAAGTGAAACCCCACCATGGGATGGCGAAGCGGTTGCCTTCGCGCATCCCTTTTGACAGAGGGCTTTTTTGCGGCGGGTAAATCGTCCTGTGGTTTCTTTCCGTTTTCGCAGATGGTCCTTTCTTTTGCCGGATACCTGGCCGCAAGCGTGTCACCCGAATTGCCGTGCAGTGGCGGAAACCGCCTTTAGCGGCACGGAGATCGCTGTAAAAACGGTGTAAAAGAGGCGTGAAACTGGCCGTTGGCGGTGGACCTCTGTGTTAAAACGATGATTAACAACACGAGGCGTTTCATGGCAAGAATTTTATGGCTAACACCCGCGATCCTGTTTACCGCTCTCTATTGCCTGCTAACCAGTTCTTATTGGCAGGGCGTGAAGGGCCGCATGGCAGGGAAAGCACGGGCCCAATGGGAATGGGAACAGGGCGTGCCCGTTTTAACCACCTATGGACTGGGCGGTGGCTATGGTTTGGATACGGATTCGGGGTTGCCCTCCTGGCCCATAGCAGGGTGTGTGGTTGATAACTGGATTGTTCGTTATTCTGAAGCCCATAACCGTGAAATACAGCGGCTGTTGCACGAGTATGGTTTGCCGGATGATGAGCTTTTGCGTCATGTGGCTTTAATTGAAGACCCGCAAACATGGTTGGATGAACATGGTATTCATCAGCCTTCTGCCAAAGTGGTGTATGGCAGTGGCCCCGTTCCCACACCAGATGGAACGCTGGTGCTGGCGCTTGTTGATCCCGATGATAACATTCCCAGTAGACGGCTTGTCTTCCAGTTTCAGGGCCAACGGCCAAAGCCTCCCTCAGTAGGGCGGAATGTTTTTGCACCACTCAATTCCTCCGAATTTGCGTGGTACCTGGAGCCCAAAACCGAAGAGGCCGCTATCTATTGGGTGCCCGAAAGCAAGCGTTTGGCAGTTCTTGCTTATGTGACCGGGAAAGGCCATCGCTATCAAGTGTTGGACCTCAAAACAGGCGGGTCATTGTCTTCTGCTTCCGCATTTCATTGATGGGTTGTTGGCTTGCATGGGATCCAAATAGCTGGGTCTGCTGTCAACACTTCGGCCGGGGTCTTTACCGCCAAAGGGCACCGCGTAAGTGAGCTTTTGTGGTGCGCGGATTGCTCACCTGTTCAAGAAGACTGAATGAGGGGACCCGTATTTCTCGCGATTCCCTATGGCCAAGGGCTGGGAATTTTGGAAACTGCCCTGCGCGATCCAACGAAGACCGCCAATAGCCCCTCGTTTGGAACAAAGAAGCCGTTTTTGGGCGTATACTAGCTAAGCTGGTGAATCGCCAGTAGATGAAGCTCCCAGAGGATAGAGATTCACATGCAGCACCCTTCTTGGAAACTTCTTTTTATGGCAATCAGCGGATATGCGTTTGCAGCGGAGGCATGGCCGCAATACATGGGACCGAACCGGGATGGTAGCGCGGCTGCGGCCGGCCTGTTTGATGGTGAAACAAGCCTAACGCGGGTTTGGATTCAGCCACTGGGGTCCGGCTTTTCCGGAATTGCGGTGGGGGGTGGCAAGCTTTACACCATGCATACCGCCGGCAAGATGGACGCGCTTTCTTGTTTCGCTGCGGTCACCGGCAATAAGGTTTGGTCTTTTGAATATGGCCCATCCTTTCCCAAAGTGGGCAGTTCCGAGCCCGGTCCAGTGAGCACGCCGGTGCTCGACGGGAAGAAGGTTTACGGCCTTGGTGCTCAAGGAGAGCTTTTTTGTTTGCACGCGGGAAACGGGAAGCTGATTTGGGCACGCAATATCATCAAAGAACTGGGTGCGGTGCCGCATGAAGTTGGCATTGCCAGCTCGCCGTTGGTGAGTGGCGGCTTGCTGATTGTGAATGTAGGTGACCGCAAGAACAAGGGCATCGCGGCTTTTAATAAGAACACGGGTGCGTTAGTCTGGCATTTGGGTGACGAGCCAATTTCGTTTCAAAGCCCCGCTTTGGTGACGCTCATGGGCCGCAAGCAGGTCGTATCTCTTTCGGAATCCAAGATGCGCGGCATTGATCCGGTTACCGGCGAAGTGATTTGGCAAAAGGATGAAAAAGAATGGATCCAAATGTTTGCCATTGGTGATGATTTGATGCTTTCTGGCCACTTTCGCGGCTTTGCCCTTCACCAAATCAGCGGTGATGGGGGTTCTATCAAAATTGTGGAAAAGTGGCGCAACCACAATTTGAATATGGAATATGATATGCCGGTGCACCACAATGGGTATCTATACGGTTTCAAAGGCTATTTTGTGACCTGCCTAAAGTTGGAAACCGGGGAAATAGAGTGGCAGTGGCCGTTGGATGAACCGGGCATGGCGATTCTCGCTGGTGGCCACCTGGCCATTATTTGCAATGACGGCAGTTTTCAGGTTGGCCAGGTGTCGGGGAAAGGGTACCAACCGCGTGCCTCGATCAAGGTGTTTGAGAGAAGCGGGATCACCGAACCCAGCTATGCCAATCGGGTTTTTTACATGCGCAATTACACCCACCTGGCCGCGGTGCGGGTCAACTAGAGTTGGGTTTAAAAGGTTTCTACCGCTAAAACAGGGTGTTACCTGATAAGACAAGACCGTTATCCATGTTTCCAGCCGGGAATGAGGCATTGGGTGGGACCCGTGGGGTAAAAAAGGAATTACCTCTTGTGGGAACCGAGCACAGATTGTCCCGGGTTTTGGTTGTTGAATTCTCTTTGGCTTTGTTCCTTAGATCGTTAAAATGGATGATATTTCACCATCCAGAAATCACCTGAGTTTCAGTTTGAAGGCCTGGTAAGATTTGTTCTTTCTGAGGATACGAACTGATAATTTTAGGTTTGTGCACCACTCTTTGGTTCCGCAGAGCATTGCACCTGCCTTTCAATGGGAGCGCACCATGACCCTCGAAGAAACACTCAGGCAGCTTGAGGCACTCAGCAACGAGAAAATGCGGGCTCAAAATACAAAGAACGGTGCAGGCGGCAACCAATTTGGCGTCCGGCTTGGCGACATCCGGGTGTTGTCGAAGAAGATTAAAACCAACCACAAGTTGGCGATTGCTCTCTGGGAAACCGGGAATATCGATGCCCGGCTCTTGGCAATTCTCCTAATTAAGCCAAAGGCACTGTCAGCTGATGAGATGAATCGAATGGTGCGGTCGGCTGCCTTTGTCCAAGTGGCGGATTGGTTGAATGCCTATGTTGTTAAGCGGCACCCTGAAAAGGAGACCCTTCGCCAAGCGTGGTTGGCCACAACCCACCCCATGGCTGCTCGCGCTGGATGGAGCCTAACTGCAGAGCGCGTGGTGAAAAATCCAGCAGAGCTCGACTTGCCAGCGCTTTTGGATCGCATCGAGTCGGAAATGGCGAAAGCCGCTCCAGAAGTGCAATGGACGATGAACTGTTCTCTCGTAGAAATAGGTATCCACTTTCCCAACCACCGCGAGCGGGCCATCGCTATTGGAGAGGCTTTGGGTATCTATCGCGACTACCCAACTTCCAAGGGGTGCACCTCCCCCTACGCCCCGATCTGGATTAAGGCAATGGTGAGCCGGCAAGGCTGAACGAGCCACTTCACCCTTTAAGAGGATGCCTGCCAAGAAGAAGCACTGCGGTTCCAGGGGGAAGACCAGTGAACGTGGAGGATAACACCTGGCAAAAGCGAGGCACGAATCGTGACGCCAGGGATGAGGTAGCGCGAAGCTCGGGCCTGGCGACCCAAGCCACATCTTCGTATCAACCTGAATCCCAGGCCTCGCACGGCATGCGCCGATAGAAGGAGCTTGGTATACCGTCGTTAATCGGCGCTAGCCTTGGGCAACGGCGGAATCAAGTGGGTTGAAAGTGTGACCTGAATTGCCTGAGCAGGGTTTTGTGTCTTGGTTTGTGGGATGACATCTGGCCTCGTATATCGTTGGTAATAATGGAAATAGGAAAAGCGTTTTACAGACCCAGGGTTTCGTTCCAGATGCGTGTCCCTTCACCCTGGGCTGGTAGAAAGCCACCCCGTTAGGATGGATGGCAGGTACTGTGGGAGACGCAGTGTATTGATCGGCGCCAGCCGAGCGTAACGAACGATTTGGGTAGTCATGAAAATGTGGCCCGGGTCGCCAGGCCCGGGCTGCGCGTCATGGCAATGAAGTTTGAAACGATGACGCGAATAGCGTTGCCCGTGAAGGAAGCAAAATCCCCCAAACTGGCAGGCGCGAATCGTGACGCCTGGGATGAGGTAGCGCGAAGCTCGAGCCTGGTAACCCAAGCCACATCTTCGTGGCAACCTGAAGCCGAGGCATTGCACGGCATGCGCCGATAGAAGGGGCTTGGTGTAGCGTTAAACGGCAACGGCGGAATCAGGTGGGTTGAAAGTGTGGCCTGAATTGCCTGAGCCGGGTTTTGCACGATGCGTTTTTTGGATAACATCCGGCCGAGGTTGGTGCTGCCTTATGGCATCTAAGCGGCTTGTTTGGTCCTTGCTGAGAAAACCTGCCAAAAATAGTTTGGTGTTTTTCCCGGCAACCAGTCCAGCCCACAAGATTGTGCCTGCTCTAACCACTCATTCCGTGCGGCTAGGCCTTATGCTTGTGGTGTGTGGCCGTTTGGCCCCGGTTGTCAGTGCCCATGGCCCAGATTTTGTTATTTCTTGGCGGTTTTTTTCTTTGCTTTGGTGGCGGTAGCATGCTCGTAGCTTTCATCGAGCCATTTTTCCCACACGGGCTTGGGTATGGGTTTATCGGCACTGAATCTGGCCGTGACCCATCCAATTTTGCCAACTTGATAGCCCGCAGGATCAGATGCCGCTAATTCGATGGCTTGCGGAAGTGACGCCTGGAGTTTAAACATGGCCTTGTAGCGGCCACCCTGCATCCCAATATATAGGAAGGCATTTTTGCCGGCCTTAAACGAAGTTTGCGTGCAAGAGGTGCCCTCAATCACACCGGGGTAGCCACTCGCTTTGAGACGGATGGGGCCAGTTGGATCTATTTCGTGCTCTGCCATGTGGGTGCCTCTTTTGCGTTTCAGAATTTCAGTTGGTGGTTAAATAAGCTTCTATTCTACCTAGTTTCCGTCCAGAAACGGCTATTTTTACCATACTCAGCGTCAAACCATGGGCTTGAGTGTACGGCGTACAGAGGAGTACAATGCCTGCGCGGCCCGTCCTGATTTCCTTGATTTTGAAAAAAAGCATCCATTTCTGAATCGGAAACTGGCGGTATTTGAGCAATGTCTTTCAGGGTAGACACTGCCTAAATTCACCGTCCTTCAGTCTTCAATATCGGCACATTTTGCGGATTTGGGCAATCTGCGCCAACAAGGATCAACCTTTTGAGCCCAGATCCTCGATCCCCAGCCGCAGCCTCGATGTTTTCCCGGCTGCATCTCGACTAAAAAACATGCCTGTGATCTGAGCCTCTCGCCAACTCCCTGTAAATTCTGTTTCAGGATTTCTATTCCGGCGATTGCTTGTGAACCTATGGTTTTTAGAAATGACATTTTGCACTATTTTTTTGGGTGATTGGTGCCATCATTTCATCATGTAAATCATGAAATCTGGGCGCCATCATCGGAATGCGGGGAGATGGCGGTGGTTTGGCCGCTCAGAGTGTCATAAGCTTTGTCATCTGGTATGGCAAGGTAGGCTGTGTGTTCCCAGCCAGTTTCTTTTTTGCGCAGCCCATAGAGCTGTACCAGTTCCCGGCGCGGGTGTTGTGGCGGACCCGGCGACCAAAGGGTGTGGACCGCCGCCTGAAGATGCCGGGCTGTGCGCGCTGGAACAGCAACTATCAGGGTCATGGGGCGAATGGGGTGGTGGGCTTCGTCCAATGGTTGCCAGATAGCTACTTCAGGGTTCCAGACCGCACAGTAAGACCAATCCAGTTGTGGCGATCCGGTTCGGCTGTAACCCGTGCCACCATAGCCGAAGGGCCATGCAAAACCACCATCTGCCTTCCAACGGGTTTGGTTGGGGCGTAGCCAGTGGGAACAACTACCAACTCGCAATGTGACCCAGGTACTCTCCGGGTATGCTTGAATTAACGCCTCAGCATCGGTTGCTATGACCGCTAATGCGGTTTTCCATAATTTTAGATCGTCACCATGCTTTAGCTTTGCTTTTATCCTAAGGCCGATGTGCTGCCAAATTGCGGAAGCAGGCATGTTACTACCTCTGGAGTATTATGAATTTTTTTTGCTTTGGAGCATCCTTGTTAGGCTGCTGTTATCAAGGCAATACTTGGCATTGATGAACCAGGTGCCACTCTTTTTTGCAATGCTGGGTTCGTTGCCGAATTTAGGCTTAGGGCCATTCATCATCTCATTGCAGATTAGTTGATCCAAGGTTTCAAAACATGCTTATGGTCTCTAGCTTGGGTGAACAGTGATGGGGGTACTTAAAACTGCTTAACTTGGCCATACCAAAGAGTTGACTTTCTTTGAGTCTGGCAGTGGTTACTGAATGTGATCGCCACCTTCGGTTAATACGTGCCTGATCGTGAATCGTTTACAAATGTATGGATGTGGCTTTTTTGCTCAGCCTCATTTACCGGGGATGGTGCCAGAGTCTGGCAGGTATGCCAAAAAAATCATTTCCGGCCCCCTCTGAAAACAGCTCAGTAACAATTGCAGTAGCTCAGCTTGAGGCCACTTTTTCAGCTGTTGGCATTGCGAAACTGAGTCGATGGGTTACCTTCGCCATAAATCAGGCGCTATTTCCGCTCGAATAACACCAACACCCATCCCATCAGCGTGAAGTGCAGGAAAATAAAACTGCCATTGATCATAAACCAAAGGGGCAGGTTGGCCACCGCCACTTTTGCGGCCACGCCCACCAAGCTTGAGGCGGCCACAAAGGCGGCCATCAGCCAAGCGTAAATCAAGGTGCCCTTGATGCCGTGACGGTGCCATTTGGTTTGATAGTAGATGGCCACAAATGCAGCAGCTTCCATCAGCCAGGCAAGCATGCCAAAGGCGTAAACTGGGCGATCCATGCGCGTGTAAACACCCAGGTTCAAATAGGTCTGCTCAAAGAGCGCCACATGCCAGGAAATACTGAAAATAATGCTGATTAATAAAACACTTAAAAATGCCCAAAGATGCTTTTGTCTCATGATGATTCTTTGCCCTTTCCACCCAAGCAATAAAAAGGAGGCCCGGTCAGTTTTCCAATTGACCGATGCCTTAAAACCGGCAGCTTTGTAAAAAAACAATGTTAACCGTGGCTTTTTATCTGCTTGCTTGTCTTGTGTAAATGCTTGTGATTTATGCGTATGTCATGAATTTGCTTGCCAGTGTGGCGGCATGGTTTTATCAACACCAGGCAATTTGCTAATGCGCTCTTTCCATGCCTCTAATTTGGGGAACTGGGCAGCAATCGACGCCAGCCCCATTGCTTCCATTTGCACAGACTTGGTGTCTACTGCGCGCTGAATGAGGCGGACTTCAGGAAAACAAACCGCATCGGCGGCACTCGGAGTATTTCCGGCCAGGAAGTGATTCTCAGCGAGAAGCGCGTCGAGGTGGCTGCATTCGTCTTTGAGCTTGCTTGCGGCTGTCTCTAGGGCTCTCCGCGCCTCGGTTCCCGGCTCCGGCAATGCTTTGCCCTGCACCATGATTGAAAAAAGCGTGTCATTTAGCGCCGCACGCAGGTAATCACTGGATTCCATGGTAATTTGCCAGATAAGAGCAGCTTCCCTGGGGGTGTTGCCAAACAAAGGCGCTTGGGGAAACTGGCGGTCAAGCCAAGCGAGGATGCCAATCGAGTCTCGCAGGATGAGATCCTCATAAGCCAAGCTTGGTACGGTTCCCCGGGGGTTGATCTCCAGATATTCGGCGGCTTTATGCTCGCCTTTTGAGGCCTGCAGGATGTTGACTTGGCAGTTTAATCCTTTAAAGGCCAAGCCGAGCAGGACACGCCAGCCCCGCGGCGCGCCAGAGACGGTATAAACGGTGATTAACATGTGGTCCTCCAAGATTGTTACGGCTTTAAAAACCATATCTTGGGTTGGTTTTTTTTTACAAGTAGGCAGAAATTTCATACATAGTATAAAAATGCTACTATTGAGCCGCAACATAGGAGGCCTGATTGACACATCCTGCAAATCACAGTGAAACCACGTCCGGTGAAGCTCCGCTTTGTCCCATGCCTGATATTGCAAAGTTAATTGGCGGTAAGTGGAAATTGATTATTTTGCAAATTTTGATCTTTCGCGGCATGAAGCGCTTCAATGAATTGCGGCGCATGATCGAAGGTGTTACCCAAACCATGCTCACCAAACAATTGCGTGCCCTGGAAAAGGATGGCTTAGTGACCCGCAAAGTTTATGCGGAAGTGCCGCCGCGGGTTGAATACACCGCCACCCAACGGGCCCACCAATTGGAAGCCATGTTCCTGGAAATGCATGCGTGGTGGCTTAAAGAAAACCCCGAGTAGCGCTGTTTTTAAATTAGTATTGTTTTTATACTAAGTATCAATAGGTGTTCTATATCCATTAATGTTGCCTACTTGTCTTTTCACTCTAAACCTCTATCATGCGCCAAACAGAGCCATGATGAAGGAGGAGTGCCATGTTATTGGAAGGTAAAACCGCGGTGGTTTTTGGTGCTGCCGGATATTTGGGCCGCCATATTTCAACGCGTTTTGTGGCTGAAGGCGCCCAAGTATTTGCAGCGGGTTCAAAGGTGTCAGGCATGCAGGCCGCGGCCACCCTGGCAGACACCACCGAGGTGGATACGACTGACGAACAGGGGGTGAATGAGGTGTTAGATGCGGTTGTTGCAAAAAGCGGCAAGCTTGATATTGTGGTGAATCTCGCCGCGGTGAAGCCCGCCGCTTACCACCACGGTCACCCAGCCAGCGAGGTGAGTTTGGCGCAGTTTTTACAGCCTTTTTGGGTAGATACGGCCGGGCAGTTTGTCACCGCAAAGGCGGCTTATGGGCACATGGCCAAGCAGGGCCATGGCGTGGTGATTTTCAGCAGCTCCACCCTCGCAAAAGCAGGTGCGCCCTGGGCGCCGGCGGCAACAGCTGCCCATGCGGCAACCGAAGGGCTGATGCGGTCTCTGGCACATGAATGGGGCCCCGCCGGAGTTCGTGTGTTGGGCGTGCGTTCCGAGGCCATGCCGGATTCGCCAACCATTGATTACACCTTCAAAACCATGGGCCAAAATATCGGCTTGGGGTTTGACGAAATGAGAACCATGATCGAGCAGAGCAAAACCGCACTCAAGCAGTTGCCCTCAGGAGAGGATACGGCGGGGGTATTTGCATTTGCCGCGTCAGACCTGGCCTCTATGATGGCGGGAACAATGATAAACCAATCCGCGGGTCATATTACCGATTAAACAAACCACCTAGAACAGCAACCAGCGGGCAGGTTTTGGGGCAAATGCGCCTTGAAACCTCCCGCTAACCAGCCTTGATCATATGTTTAGAAGGGGATGGCCTGAATATGGAGCGCTACTTTCTGCGCATTCAGCCATTGCCACCCACAATCTATGAGAGGCATTCATTGACCCGGCTTTTGGAGAACCGCGAGATGTGCAATTTTAGTTCCCGATGGGTTCACCTTTTGCGGTTGATTGGGTGAGTGCGCGCACATAGGCCTTGGCGTAATTTAAGGCTGCCGGATTGGAGACATCCAAGCGCAAGTCCATGAGGATGCGGTGGTCTACTTCCGATACCAGCAGGAAATGAGGTTTGGCCAGTTCCTGCCAGGCTTTGGGGATCGGGGCCGTGGTAAATTGAAAACAAAGATCTGGGTTCTCGGCCATATAGCCTCGTGTTTGCCCATTGACCTCCTGCTTTTTTCCAAATGCAAGGACCGATATTGCAAGGTCTCCTGCCGTTTCGCTGGTGTGTGCATCCGAGAGCAGTGGCAACAATTCTTCCAAGCATAGGTTGCAGCCGGTTGGCGAAAAGGCCACTACCAAGCGCAGCAGGCGGTTGCTGGCACATGTTTGGCTAAGCGCTTGGGTTGCCTGTATTTCTAACTTGTTGCCTACATGGTGAAGCTCCAAGTGTGGTGGCGGATGGGATATCGCCGCTTCTGCTGGCAATGCCGCGGTGCTCACTTTTGAACGCTCAACCCAGGAATAGGCAAGGAGCAGAGTGCCAGCCGCAAACAGCACTAAAAAGCCATCTAAAACCCGGCTTTTGGCACTCATGATCCCTCCCGCAATGTGTAGAATGCTAACCGCGGATTGGCCATGGGCCCACTGTCTTGGTCGCTGGCGTAAATGATCTGGCCGCCGGCGTTGCCCAGCACCAAGCCCTCAGATGGGGCTTTCACTAATTTGACCGCGCCGCCTTCCGGTGCGAAAACCAGTAAAAACGCGCCGTAGTCCATAATCAATTTGCCACGAGTGTAATTCACCGAGTGAATGAATCGGGTATTGCGGAAAAATTCGCGGAACTGGCGGCTCTGGAAAGGGTCTTCGCCTTGGGGCAGAGCTTCTTGCAGCTTTTCTGCGGTTAGAATTGGCCAGACCATTTTGCCAAACCGCTTTTGGGTGGTTTGGCCGTTTTGGCGGCTTGTTTGGTAGAGCACTGGATCGAAGGGGTCTACATAGAAGATGTGGTCCCCGTTGGCATAGGTGCCGCCCCCGGTAAGCGCAAAACGTTTGTAGAGTGGCAATTTTTCACCAAATGGTTCTAGGCCGGTCTTGCCCAAGACCGCGCCAGCAAACGCGCCTTCCAGGGTATGTAAATGCATGAGAATCAACTCTCCCGCTGCGGACAAGCCTATGCGGAAAGCCGCTTGGATTTTGCCACCGGTCATATCTGGTATGGCGCGGGTGTGCTGGAATCTCAATTGATGGTCGTAGAAAATGAGGTTTTTACGCAAATTGTCTAAAATGATGATTTCCGAAGCGGTCACCAGCGCATCGTCGGCCCGTTGGTATTCACCGGGGCCTTGCCCTTTGCGGCCACAGCGCCCCAAATAAGTGCCGTCTTCGCTGTTAAATACTTTTACCGCATACGTCATTTCTGGACAAACGGTGATGATGAGACCCGCACCAACTGAGACCTTTTGGATTTCTCCCAACAAGGCGTGACCTGTCTGTGAGTCAAGTGACACGGTTTGGGTGGAATGAAAAACTTCGCTAAATGCCAAAGTGCCAGGGGGGACAGTGACGTTAGCCCAGATGTATAGCAAAAGAAAGCTGCTCATGGTTGCAATCCTGAAATGGGATAACACGGAAAAAAAACCGGGCCGTCTTAGAGCAACCGCCCGGGTGGATGGGATTAAAGCCTTATTTGTAGCGGCTGGAGTGGATTAACGGCGGACTCAGGGACTGATATGGCATAGCGCCCCGTACCTGGATCGGGAGGCATTGAACAGCCTCCCGCGGGTAATTGCCCAACAGGCCGGCCGGTTGTGGTGTCCAAATTCGCTCATTTTGGGCAAACCCAGTCAGTGTTTGGTGTGACGGTTTCCCGCAAGACCTTGACCTGGCATGTACTGGCATCCCTGAGACCCGCAAAAAACGGTGGTTTTTGACGGCTGCCGCACTATGGCTGGCAATGGCTTGCGCAAAACTATCACCAATCATGGTCCTATTTGAATTAAAGGGCGCATGATCTTGTTGAGCAGGAGTAGACATCGGTTGCGCAGGTGATTTTCCACTTCGCGCCGCCACAGCCTACGATTTGTTTGCGGTATGTTCCGGTGCTACTGCCGCCAGTGCCGCTACTCACGGTGGGTTGGTGTCTGGGAGGCATGCCGAAAGTCAGCACACAGCTAAGTACCAAGAGTCCTGCAAGTAAAAATGCTTTAACTTGTTTCACGAATTGCTCCTTTTTGCTGAATTGAAGAGACCCCTGGCCTGTCCAACGAAAGTTGCACTAGTTCCAGGCCAGTCTCCTTACTTCAGGTCACAGCGTTTTACCCAGTCGTGGAGAATACAATCACCGGGTGGATTTGCCGTACCTCAAGGGAACAAGCGACAGTCTGGTCAATCAGGGATCATTTTTTTTCATGTTTTTTTCAGGCAAGCCCTAATCGCACCCAGGCTTTTTAAAAACGCGTGTTTGCCGGGCCGGCGGTTGGTGATAGGTCCGGTTGGCAGGTTCTGGTTGAGGGTAATGCCAGACATTCTTCATTGGCTTGGTGATTTCAGGTGGTGAAAATAAGCAGTGACCGGCAATAGTAGATGACTGACTTCTAAGCTTGCTTTGGAAATTGCTAGAGGCCAGAGCTAGAACCAATCCGCCATGCTCACAAGCTCCTGGTGGAGCTGCTACCGCAATACCTTCGCCTGCTTGGTTGAAATGTTCAGTGTGCCAGCATATTCAATCACAAGTCTGGTAACTGCATCTTTTTCCGGCCTCTGGTTCGGCATGCTGGTGAGAAAGGCAGGCTAAAGCCAACCTTGAGAGGAAGGAGAAGCCAACTAACTACTACCTTTTCCATGGGCCTTCCCGGCATTGGCAGGCATGTGATTCCTGATTTTGGCTCAAAGAGCCTTCCGGAAACTGTTTAGGTTGAGAAAGTACAAGCTTTGCAACTTTTTGTCTGGGGCTGGTTTTTTGCAGAATATAATATTTTTCTTGATTTTTGCCGGGAACTTTGGAATCCTTTTGGGCATTGTATCTATGGCGGCTCACTGCGCTATGTAAGTGAGTGTCTTTGCTTTTTTTATAGTTTATATAGGGTTTTCCTCATCTCCATATTCCCAAATTCATTTTGCGATGCCCAAGGTCACATCCTAATTGCAGGAGACCTTCGCAATGGACAAGGATCTATGGACTACCGTTAAAGCAGTCTTTCAAGCTGCACTGGAGATGGAGCCCCGTGCGCGTGCAGCCTTTGTTGCCGAGCGCTGTGCCGGTCAGCCGCTTTTAAAACAGGAAGTGCGGGCGTTGTTAGAGGCAGACGCTTCGCGATTGGCCTTTTTGGAAGCCCCATTGGGCCAACTGGAAGGAATGGAAGATTTTGCCGGCGTTATCGCTGGAGACCGGACGATCGGCAATTACCGGGTTTTGAAAAAGCTGGGCCAGGGTGGTATGGGGGTCGTTTGTTTGGCAGCTCGGGATGACGATGAGTTGCAACGAGTGGTGGCCATTAAAATGATGAAACGAGGCATGGAGGGAACTACCCTCCTTCGCCAATTCCGTCAAGAACGGCAAATCCTCGCTTCTTTGGAACATCCTCATATCGCGCGGTTGTACGAGGCCGGAACCGCAACCAGTGGACGGCCCTATTTTGTGATGGAATACGTGAAAGGGGAACCTCTGGTAGTCTACTGCCAGAAAAAAAGGCTATCCCTGGCCCAGCGTTTGCGCCTTTTTCAGAAGGTTTGTGGTGCCGTACATTTTGCCCATCAGAACTTGGTTATTCATCGGGATTTAAAACCGGCAAATATTCTGATCACCGCTGCGGGTGAACCGAAATTGCTGGATTTTGGTATTGCCAAATTGATTACATCCCAAACTGCAGGGATGGAACCGGCCGTCACCCAGCAGGCGCCTCCCATGACACCGGAATACGCCAGCCCCGAACAACTTCAAGGGAAAAACGTGACCACCGCGGCCGATATTTACGCGCTTGGGGTGATTGCTTATCAACTCTTAGCTGGCTGTAAACCCTATTGTTTGAAAGGTTTATCCAGGGAAGAAACGGCCCGGGTGATTTGCCGCAAACAACCACTTAAACCCAGCAGCGCGGTAGTTAAAAGTCTCGAGCAAAATGGTGCGCCAAACCCTTTCTGGCCAGGCCAAACCCAGGGACGAGTGCGAAAAACGCTGGCCGGTGACCTGGACAATATGGTGATGAAAGCATTGCGCAAAGAACCGCAGGACCGCTATGCCTCCGCAGAACAGTTTTCAGCCGATATTGGCCGCTTTTTGGCTGGACTGCCGGTCTTGGCTAGCAGTGGCCGTTGGTCTTATTCCGCGGCAAAGTTCTTCCGCAGGCACCGCATTGGGTTGAGCTTTGTAGCCATCTTCCTCTTCGTTTTGGTGGGATTTACGGCCGCGCTGGTTTATCAAAGCAGGCAAACCGTGCGGGAACGCGACACGGCCCGGGAGGTTTCGCGTTTCTTAGAGGAGATTTTCAATCATTCCGACCCCTACCGTGGCAAAGGCGCAGAAGTAAGTGCGGGTACGCTTTTGGATCAAGCGGTCAAAAGTGTGGACAACGGCTTTTCCACGAGGCCTGTCGTCAAAAGCGCCTTGTTGAACACCATGGGACGGGCCTATTCGGGACTTGGTTTGTATGACAAGGCGCAACCACTTCTGTTGGCAGGCCTTCAACTGCGTGAATCCCATTTTGGCAGTAACAGTTTAAAAATTGCCGAAAGCCAGGCGAGTTTGGGCGCCCTGATGTACCGCAAAGGCAAACCCGGTCAAGCGGCGGCTTATTTCGAACGGGCTCTTGCCATTCGCGAGCAGAAACTCCCGCAGGGACATCCGCTAATCCTGGATCTTATGAGCAATTTGGCCCATACCGCCATGGAACAATCGCAATTTGACAAGGCGGTTGGCTTGCATTTGCAGGTTTTGTCGGGCCGCAAAAAAGCATTGGGAAAAACCCATCATTTAGTTGCCATGACCATGGCCCACATCGGCGTGGTGTACATTCATCAGGGAAACCCGCAAAAAGCGCTGACCTTTTTGGAGCCCTCACTGGCCTTGTTGGAAAAAACGGTGGGTTCAAACCATCCGGACATGTCGATTGCGCTGCAAAACCTTGCCACCGCTCACGGCATTTTGGGCCACTATGGTAAGACCCAAGTTTTACTAGAGCGGCTCTGTTCGCTCAACCGGCAGATTTTTGGACCGGAACACCCTTCCTATGCCATTTCGCTGGCCACTATGATGATTTTGCACAAAAAACAAAACCGCCTGCCAAAAGCGTTGGCTCTCGGTGAACAGGTGCTTGCCATCCAAATGAAAGCCCTTGGCAATACACACCCCCAGACCGGGGCCACGCTCAACAATTTGGCCAATATCCACGTCAAACTTGGTCAAGTTAAAAAGGCTAAGTCCTATTACCAGCGGTCTCTCGAGGTGTTTTCCGGAATTCCAGGCAGCCAACACTACCATATGATTCCCGTACTCAGTGGTCTTGCTTCCATCGAGGCGCGGCTAGGCAATGGCAAGGCAGCTGAGGCCTACTTCACACGCGCTCTGGCCCTGGGCGAGAAATTGCTCGATCCCAATCACAAAGACATTGCCGATGCCACTTTTGGGCTGGCCGAGTTGTGTCGCGAACGGGGTGATCTGGAGGCTGCCGAGGCCTTGCACCGTAAGGCGTTGGCGATTCTCGAACGGGGTCTGGGCCCAAACCACCCCCAAACCCGGCGATCACGGGAGATCGTGGAGACACTGGCCAATTAGCTAGGGTATGACTTGTGGTCACCAGGCTTCAAATCTCTTTTTACCCGAGCTAAGCAGCCGGAGTGCCATTTTAGTGAGGATACGATCATTGAACTGTCAAAAAGAACCAATATGTGTTTTAGAAGAAGCTGAAATTCAAGGTGAAATTACCCGGTTTCTAGAAGCCTGGCACGATGGTAGAACAGGTGCTTTAGACGATCTCATGGCCATGGTTTACGATGAAATCAAAGGCGTTGCGCGGCGGGAACTTGCGGGGCAAGCGCAGCAAACCCTCAGTCCTACTGCCTTAGTAAATGAGGTTTTCTTAAGGCTGATGGGCAGCAATATGCGGCTGGAGAACCGCAGCCAGTTCTTCTGGTTCATGGGCCTCTTGATGCGCCGCATCATTGTGGAACACGCCAGAGCCAAGCGGCGCCATAAACGCGGCGGTCCGCATGCCAGGGCCGTTGCCTTGCAAGCGGCAGACGGGGTTTGCCGCGAACCAGAGGCCGGGGTAACCACCCTTATTGCCCTAGATGAAGCGCTTACCAAATTGGAAGAGCTAGACCCTCGCCAATGCCGCATTGTGGAGTTGCGCTTTTTTGCCGGGCTGAAGCTGGAGGAGATCGCCGGCATCCTCAGTCTGTCTACGGTAACGATTAAACGGGAGTGGCGCACGGCCAAACATTGGCTGGCCTGCTATCTGCAAAAAACACCTAACCAGCCTCTGCATAGTATTCGGAAATTTTAACTTCTTTAAATTGCCAAGCCGGTTCATCCGGTCCGCACGCTGATAAGCCAATTAATACAACTATTACGGCCCAAATACGCCTCATATTTCCTCCTTTTTTCCCGTAGGTTTTATTAAATGAGGAGTAAAAGGGTAAATTTTGGGTCAAAAAATGAGCTGAACTAACCCAAAGCCTGCTTTCATGTCCGCAGAAGTTAACTGGTGGGTATTGGAAACCCTTTACAAAAACCCACTGGAAGAGATCCCTGAACCAGCCATTCATCTCGCGGTTTTTGTTATTTGTTTGCTACCAATAGCTGGCTGGCCATGGCCTTTACCCGGGCCAAATATTGTGATTGCGACCAGCCACACTCCCCAGTGAAATGTTCCCAATTGCGTACCGAAAGCATGGTCCACAGAATGTCTGTAGCTTCCCGGACGCCGTAGTTTTGGGTGAGCATGCCATCCCGTTGCAGCGCCAGAACGGCGGCCTCACAGCCCTCACGCATGTCGCCCATCCGTTGCCGCCAGGTGGCCGCGGCCGCTTCATCATGTTCGCTCAGGGTCATGATGATCTTGGCCATGGGATAGAGCTCTGGCATGTAATTTCCCCAGGCCTCGATATAGGCGGCCAGACGCGTAATGCCCGTTTTCGCCGCACGGCTGGGCGCCAGCCTGCCCGCCATATCCCGCTGCTCATCAAAGTACCAGGTGGCTGCCACCAAAAGATCGGCGCGGGTTTCAAAGTGAAGGTACAGCGCTTGGCGCGAAATGCCCGCCGCTTTGGCGATATCCGACATCCGGGCCCGGCGCCCACCGCTTTCTTCGAGCAGAGTTAGAGCGGCGCTTAAAATTTTTTCCCGTGTTTCCAGATTTCCACTTGACATGCTGTAAACTAGCACATAGTTTATATAGTGTCAATTGACACAGTGTAAAGTTATTGGAGGGGAACCATGAAAGTCATTATTTTTGGAGCAACGGGTACCGTGGGCCGTCATTTAACCCAGCAAGCACTGGCTGAAAGCCATCAGGTGACCGCCTTTGCCCGCAGGCCTGGGACCTTGGCGTTGAAGCATGCCAATCTCTCATTACTGGCGGGTGATGTGCTGGTCAAAAAATCGGTGGCAGATGCGGTTGGCGGTCACGATGCCGTGATCATTGCGTTGGGGGCCGGCCTCAAAGGCCGGGTACGCGAAGTGGGAACCCGGCACATCATTGCGGCCATGAAGACCCATGGTGTGCGCAGGCTGGTTTGCCACAGCACCTTGGGGGCGGGTGAGAGCCGTGCGAATCTCAACTTTTTCTGGAAACACATCATGTTTGGCCTGCTCTTGCGCAAGGCCTACGCAGACCACCAAGCCCAAGAAGTGCTGGTAAAACAAAGTGATCTGGATTGGGTTCTGGTGCGGCCCGCGGCCTTTACTGATGGTCCTGCTACTGGCCAGTACAAACACGGATTTTCGGCGACAGAACGCAATCTCACCCTAAAAATTTCGCGGGCTGATGTGGCGAATTTCATGTTGCAACAACTGACCACCAATGGCTACTTGGGCAAGGCGCCGGGATTGTCGTATTGAAGTGCCAAAAATCCTGGGCTGTAACCAAAAAGAACAAAATAACTATTTTGAGTTTGCCGTGATCAGTGAATTTACTGCTTTAAGTCGCTTGATTTGCCGGTGGCTGCCAAAAGATGGGCCGCCACCGGTGGCCGCCTTTAGCTAGCTGATGGATTAGGCGGTTGCCGTACAACAGGCGAGTGACAATCAGCACTCAATATGGAATGACCATCCTATGCCGGTTTGTTTGATGGGGGTTTTATTTTTTTGCAGACTGGCCCGTATGCTCTTACTGCATGATGGAATTTACAGCCTGCCTGGGAACGAGATGGGCTTTTTTTGGGGTGCGGTGAACCAGGAGGCGTTTTGGTGAGTTTGAGAGGAATACAAGTGGCTGCTGTGATTTGCAAATAAGGGAAGAATGGGAATGAGAAGGAATTTTAATGTGAATTAAAAATTAATGTATCTAATTAATTTGACGAAGTATTTATATAACAAATGCACAGAATTTTTAAAATTTCCTTTTATTTAGTCATTGATGTGCTTGAGAGTTGGGGTTTTTCTGCGGGGTAATCGTTGGGTGCTGGCATGTTTTCTGCCGGGTAGCTCTTTGTTTGGGGGCATGATATGGGCAAAACCAGACTCCGTAAATCCCGTAGATCTCCATTGGGTTTTACTATGAGTGAAATTCTGGTAGCAGTTGCCATTGTGATGGTTTTGGCGGTTATGGCGGTTCCCAAAATGTCAGCAATGATCCGCGATTTGCGATTCCGCCAGGATGTTGCTCAGGTAGACGGTGTATTGCGTGAAGTAGTGGCCAATTGTCTGAAATCCGGCTTGCCTGGCCAGGTTTTGTTGGGTGACGGTACGATTAGCGGCCAGCAAATCAATCCCGATGGCAGCTTGACTGCTGTTGCGAGCTCCCAATTGCGTTTTTCCCAATTTGGCCGGCAAGAAACGCTTGCAACCCCTTGGCTAGGTGTGGCCGCAAAGGAATCATCCAGCTATTTTGGAAATCGTATCATCTTTGGCGGGAATGGTTTGGCAAGCGCTCCTGGCGCCATTTTTATAAATGCGGGAGAGCTTGAGGCCGCGGTCGAAATTCTGGGTGGCGGTTCGATGAAAACCTTTTTCCGCAAGCAAGGGAGGGCCACATGGACGCGGTAGGCGAACTAAGGCGGGGTGCCAATCTAATTGAGAGCATGGTGGCGCTTTTGATTTTTCTATTAAGTGCCATGGGCTGGCTTTTACTGCAAACCCAATTTGCCCAAGATGCGGGCCAGTCCCAATTGGTAACAACGGCGGTATTTATAGCCGAATCAAAGATCGAAGCTTTGCGGCAAATTCCCTTTGATGGATTGGTGGCGCCAGCGAAAGTAGAGCATTTTAGCAGTCAGGGTGTTCCAGTGGCTGGAGAAGATTTGTTCAATCTCAGTTGGACGGTGACCGGCATTCCTGCCGATAACCCGGTAAAAAAAGAGGTTACGCTGCAGGTGACATGGAATTTAGCAAGTGATAGCCAAAATGGCATTGAACTGAACTTTTTGAGGTCGCTATGAATCCCCGGGGTTTTACGTTAATCGAGCTTTTGGCCGGCCTGCTGGCGGGAATGGCCTTGGTTCTGGGAATGACCTATTTCATAGGCCAAATGCACTATAACGCTCATGGCCTCCACTCGGTGGTTGGCAGCCGTTGGGAACTGCAACGGGCATTGTCGGCCATGGTTCAGGAAATGCGGGAGTTAGGGGTTCAGGCTTCAAATGATGGTCAAATTCAAAGGGAGAGCGGAAGCGATTTTTACATGGAAATTGATCGCGGTGAGGGCGCTGCAGCCCTCACCGCCGTGTTGTCTTATTGGCTGACTTCGGAAAATATGGATCAATTGGCGAGCCAGCAGGACAGTGGCACGGCTACCTGGCGGCAGGTGCGGTTTGATGTTGCGCAAAACCAGGCCGACCCATTGAGGCCCGGTGAAGAGATTCATGTGTTGCGCAAGGATGGGATTCCGTTCTTGCTGGATATATCGCGGTTTGAAGTAGCGGTTGGGGTTGATGCAGACGGTGATGGTGCGGTTTCGGATTCCGAATGGGTGGCAGACCCGCCTTTTGATGACGAAGAAAAAAAGCGGATGTATGGCAATGCGTTCAAGTTGCGGATTGTGCTGGGGAAGATGACTCAGTCGGCGGAAGCGGATGCGGTTGAAACGGTCATGATTCGTGAAATTTTTTTGAGAAACCGGGGGATCTGATGAGGAGACATTCTGCAGGCTTCAGTTTTCCGATAGCTGTATCACTTTCGCTGACCGCCATCTTCCTGAGTATGATTGGCCTCGCCAGTGTGACCCGCAACGCAAAAATGACACACTCAATTTATTCTCAGTCGATTACGCTGAACTCGGCAGAAAGTGGCATCCACGACGCGGCCGAGGCCATCTTAAACGATGCACCCCAGGGGTTTAGCAACTTGCTGGCCAACGGGGCAAATCCCTTTCATCAGGGCCGGCTGGCTTATGCCCTTTTTGGCCAGTCAGACTTCCGGGTGCGGATCCGGGACAATGACGACTTGGACGGCGACATGACTGCGGACGTAGACAACCGGTTTATTCTCAACGCAGAGGCTGATGTGCCGGGCGGTGGCCGCAGTGAGTTGGAAGCATTAGTGCACTATATAGGCAGCGGTACTGAATATAGTCAGGAAACCGGGGGCTCAAAATCCCATTCTCATTTTCCAGGGGAATTTGAGACGAGCGGCTTTTAAGAAAGGGGAGGGGGCTTTGAAGGCAGGTGTTCAACGGGGATTTAGTTTGGTGGAACTCATTGTGGTTGTATTGGTAGTAACCTTTTTGAGTGGTTTTGCCTATACCTCCTACCGCGGGTATTTAACCCGCTCGCGATCGGAGGCTGGCCGCACCGCCTTAGCCGTTTTAAAAGCGCGCCAGGAAACATTTAGGGCGGTGAACTTCAGATATGCAAGCAGTTTGGCGGAGCTTCCTGGTTATTCCAATGTGAATGAAAATGGGCAGTATAACCACGGATCCTACTTTCTCATTGAAGTTGTTGCCGGAGATGCCAACAGTTTTACGGGCCGTGCCTGGGATGGTCACAAAGCCATTAGCAGTAAGGGAAAGGGTTCGGATCAGTGGTTTATCTCTCAGGCTAGTGAAGAACCATGTCACGTGCTTTTGGCCGTGGGTGACGAAGCAGGGCCTTGTGCTGCTGAATTTAAGGAAGGCAACCCATGAATAAACTAATTTCAACTCTGTTGCTTGTCATTGCCACTCTGGCCGTGTGGGCCGAGGAGCGGACATTTGGCGCGGGTTCTCTGATAATACCGATGGACTCCGCCAACCAAAATACCACTGATGATGGTATTTTCCGTGCATATGGCCTGGTATTGGAGCTCTTGCGTCAGGGCATTACCGTACATTCTATTATTGACGAAACCAAACAAGCCAACGATGTGCCTGATCTCCAGGTTCCCGAAGAAGTTGCGATCCGTGTAGTCAATGGCGCGCCATTTGTGCCCCAATTGCCTTTGCCGCGCCACTATTTGGGGGGACCCTATATCATTGACGCGGCTGACGCTACTGCCACGGTAAATATTGTCAATGCCTTTGACCCGGAATTTGCGACAGTGGTTATTCATCGTTTTGGCCAGCCGGTTACTGCTCCCGTTGCTGCTACCTATGATATTTCGCCTAAGAAGGTAGCATTGTTCCAATCGTTTGATGCCAAAGGTGATTCTTATGCAGAAAATATTTTAGAATGTTACATGTCATTGGCGGGGATTGCGCCTCAATATTACGATGTGCTGTCCTTAGATGATATTGCCAACGGTGCGTTAACCGTAGACAAGTACTATATCTTGTGGATGGCCCACTGGGTGGCTGGGGTGGAAAGCGATTCCTCGTTGGCTAACAACACTCTGAAAGCTATTGGCGGATTTCTCAATAATGGTGGCAATGTGCTTGCCACTTGTAAGGCGGTGGATAGCCTTGAAACGCACGATCCTCTGCTTACCGGTCACTCTATGGGGATTAATGGTATTACCGGCGAAACCGTTTTGCACCAACATTACGATATTCCCTTTTCCCAAATCGGAGATTACCCATTTGTTCCCGATGAAACCTTGGATACCCAAAGTTTCCGCAATTGGCAGCAAGATGATTTGGGTGCCACCGGGTCTCAAGCATTACAGGTTTCTGCGCTTTTGGCCAACGTACGTACCGTGGCTTTAGACAGCACCTCGCCTCATCCCTGGATTTATTATGGCTTACATCAAAAAAATGGTGATCCGGGTCTGGGTAATGTTCACTATATTGCGGGGCACCAGTATGCCAGTTGCCAGCCAACGATATTGCCGGGTGCGGTATACCGCATGTCTGTAACCCTCTCCTCGTGCCGCAAAGGCCGCAACAAAGTCGCCTTTTGGGACAATATCATGCCGTGTATGAAAGTCACCCTGCGTTATGGCAGTGGTGACCGCAGCATAACCCTTAAACTTTGTGATGGTGACTATGTGGAGGAAGTGGGCAACGAATTCCGGGTTTGGACTGAGGATCCAGCCGTGGTGGCACCCCGCTTCGGCACCAATTACGGGCCGGGTTGCCAGGGAGGCGGATCTCCCAATGGTACTGATCATCTGGATGGTATTTTCATTCAAAATTTGACCAATGATAGCAATATCATCATTACCGGCATTGACGTCAGTTGGAGTTGTACCAATTTCCTGACGGCTGACCCCGGCTGTGCTGATTCCTATCAGTTTGAACAATTTGATATCAAAATCGACAATGGCAATTGTGGCAACAGCTCTTGCATCCAGTGTTCCAATGTGTTCGGTAACGGCCATAAAACCTGCTCCCCCGATGGAGAGATCAGCTTTGTGCCCACCGCCAAAGGCAATAATGCCCTCGCTTTTGATGGGGGTACCGTGATAAATGAACAGGGGGAACCGGAGCCCGGCAATATTGGCGGCTTGCGCTACATCTATAACACCTTGCTTAACAATATTGTGAACCCGGTTAATTTTGATGAATTTGCGCGCACTGGGCCAGTGATCAGTAATGAGCGCATTTATTTTGCTACCTTCGAGTTTCCCGGCAATGCGGGTCATTTGCGGTCTTATAAAAAAGTGGGGGAAACGTCCGGACTCGATGTGGTTTGGGATGCTGCTGCAAAAATGCCGCCGTTTACCGAACGAAATTTATTTACCTTTATCAGTGGACAAAAAGTGAACTTGGTGAAGGGTAATGCGGCCTTGATTGAATCTTTTATCAATGACCCCGATGACAGTGTGGCTTCTGTTGCAGAGAATATTGAGATTTTCCGCGGGAAGTTCCGTACCAAACGGCTTGGTGGATTTGAGCGCTCTACACCTGCCGTGGTGCCAGCCAACGCGCGCAGCAACCCCAACCGCAAAAGCTTGGTGTATGCGGGTACCACCTACGGGGTGCTGGAAATGATAGATTTGGATACCGGTGTTGAATTTGGCGGGTATGTGCCCGCGGCTGTTCTTAGGAACTTGGAAAACCAGGAAACCAATGATCCCAACCGGCCCAAAGTGGATAGTTCTCCTGCTGTGCTGGATGCCTTCCTTCAAGCTGATCCCAATGATCCCTCCAGTGCCCGTCAGTGGCGGACGGTGCTGGTTGTGGGCCACGGTCAAGGCGCGCCTGGCGTGAGTGCTTTAGACGTGACCGACCCGAAAAAGGTGAGTTTGCTTTGGAGCCGTTTCAATGAAACCCAATACGGGTTCACCCAGCGGGTTTCGGTTGCCAAATACAAAAAAGGCACGCCCGGCCAACAGACCTTGGGCTATGCCGCACTCGTTAGCAGCAATATTCCCCAAGGCCATGGCTTAAAACTCTATGCCCTTGATCTGCAGAGCGGCGATCCGCTATGGGCGGCACCGCTTGTACTGTCCAACCCTTCCAATTCACCGGTTTCGGCACAAAACGACGTACCCCCGCCAGTGGCCGTTTGGGATTTGGACAATGATGGGTTTGACGATCAGGTTTTCGCGGGTGATTTGGCAGGACGCCTTTCCAGAGTTGACCTCAAGACCGGCCAGCTTATTTCCAAAGCAGAGGGAAATCTGGCTTATGAGCCGCTTTACAACACGCTACCCGGCACCGAACCCAATGGCGAAGCCCGCCCAATCGGAGCGGCGCCTTCACTGGGCTTTTTTAAGGGCAAGCCCGTCCTAGGCTTTGGTACTGGTGGAACCGATTGGTCAAAGGCTACCAACAACTTGGTGGTGGTCTTGGATTTGTTTGATGGCACGCCGGCTTTGCCTCCTATTAATATAGGTGCCAAGAAACTGTTTGCGCCGCTCGTATTTGCCGGTGACCGCATTTATTTCATCGCCGTGGATGGCTCGGTGAACTCACCTGATCCCACGTTGGATGTGCCCGGGCCAAATGAGGTGGATGGGAGTCTTCTGTATGCCGTAGACTTGGCGCCAGATGCCACGCAAAGGGTGAGTACCCATCGGTTCTTTAAAACCCGCGGGTCGATTTATTTAGACGGTGGTCAAGCCTATGGCGGTGGCTTGCAGGGAGAATTGAAACGCTTGGGTAAGAAAATTCCCCAATCGCGTATTCAGGCTTTGCGCTATCTCATTTGGCAGGACCAGGCTAACCGGCTTCCGGCGGTCAAAGACTCCCCGGCAACTCAAAGCCAGTAGGGTCTCTTCCAAGGATGGCGCGGCATTGTCCACTCCCATGCTTTTAGATGAGACAAAGTTTGCTGCAGCAGGTTGGCCGGCAACTGAAATCAAGCAAGGGGTTGCAGAGAGATTTCAAACCGGCCACCATAAGCCATTGCTGGGTCCGGGTGTGGCCGATCCATGACCCATTCTGGAACGGCCGAATGATAAAATCACTTGGTCATTAAAGCCCTATTGAGGCTGGCACAATCCGGGATTGCCGCATTTGCATTCATTGGCCTCAGGAGTGAATGCCTGACAAACATCACTTGCATCGCAGGCCGCTAGATTTTCCGGATTCACTGAATACAGCTTATACCCCGCTGGCCCGCAAAGGCTGTCGCCATTGTTGAATAACAGATCCATAATGGGCTGTTCGGCACAAAGGTAGATTTTTAAGGTGGAATTTAGATCTTCGCAGCTGCGGAAAATCCACAGGTATTGCAATTCTGCAAGATTGGGAAACATGGCTCGGCGAGTGCCTTTCAAACTGCTTAACTGTAAAAGGGAAACTCGCTCCAGGCTCGGGAATACAAAATCGTACACTTGTGGGCTGTGACCAATGGTTAATTCACTGAAATTATGGGAGTCCCCGGTTGGTAAAAGCTCTTTAAGCTTGGGGAAGAGGAGTTGTTGGAGGTTGGCCATTTCATCAATCACGATCCAGGAGATCGACTCCGTTCCTGCTGAAAGACGCCTCAAATGATTCATGCCTACGCTTCTCACCGCATCATTGCCCTGAATAAAAATATAGGCTTCCGCATGATCTTCGGCTGCCTCTATTGTTTTAAGATGCGGGAAGCTGATTTCTTCCAGGGCATGGTTGTACCTGAGTTGCATCAAGGCATTGCCTGATTCGCTGGCAATAATCCGCTCTAATAGCCCCACATTCAGAGTACTTAAGCTGCCATTGCTTTGGATTTTGAAAACCGCGGCCTGTTCATTATTTTCGATAGCAAAAAGCTGAGGGAGATGAACTGCCACTAAACTGGGGTTGCCTCTGATTTCTATAGCCCCGGCAGTTCGCAGAGACGGAAAAGATAGGTGGGTGACTGCGCCGGCTTGGTTAAAGGAAATCTGGATCTGCTTTTCTACGGATACCAGATTTGGGAAGGAAAGCGATTTGATGTTAGCTGAATTACCACGAATATCTACTTTTTCTACCTCGGTGTGATTGAAGATGTAATTGCCAGAATTTGGTGGGTCTTGGTAACAACAAGGTGGTGCACAACCCTGATCATTGATGAGTTCAATGTCTTCGTCGCATTGGGAAGGAGGTGCGCCCATTGAAAGAGTAGCCATGCTCAGTATCAAGTACGAAAAAGGAATTTTTAGCATTTTGATTCTCCTCAGATTCACAAATTGTTATATTTTTGAAGGTTAAATTAAATTTAGGTAAAAATTTTATGTTGTATCTAATCTGACAATTATTAACTTAAGTACTGTATGTATTAAATGGCACCTTTGGCCGTGTTAGATACATAGGTGCTTATAAAACACCTCAATAAATTTTTAACTGTGATTTTGAGTAGTACTTTAGAGTGAAAAAAGTTTTCCCGTGCTGGTTGGGGTACACCTGAAAACACGGATTTATGGAATGGTTGATTCGGCAAGAAAGGCCCTGTCAGCAAATGTGCTACAATAGCGCCGCATTTTTATGATTAATAAGTTGTTCTCAACCTGCCGCTGCTTAAAGGTATACCACTATGGCCACCATTACCGATCTCCTCGGCCGCTGGCTTGAGGGTGACCGCGACGCGCTCTCTCTTTTGATGACGCGGCTCAGTGGTCAATTGCGCGAACTGGCGCGCCTGCGGCTAGCAGATGAGCGGGCGGGGCACACCTTGCAGCCTACCGCTTTAATCAATGAACTCTATTTGAAACTCAGCAATGGCGTGCAGATTAATTGGGCTGGCCGCAATCATTTTTTTGCGGTTACTGCTTCCATCATGCGCCGCATTTTGGTGGATCATGCGCGCAACCGCGCCCGCCATGTGGAGCCTGGCAAGCGCTTGGCGATGACCCTTGCCGAGCCGCTTTTACCCCAGATTGCGGCCATTGATCTTGTGGATCTCGACCGCGCATTGGCCCGTCTGGAACGCATTGACAGCCAGCAACACCAAATCGCGGAAATGCGGCTCTTTGCCGGGCTCACCACCGGTGAAATAGCTCAAATTCAGAGCGTTACCGAGCGCACCGTGCAGCGCAAATGGGCGGCTGCCCGCATTTGGCTGCATGCCCACTTTCAAGGTGCGCCGTGAACACCATCAGGCAGCAGCATCTGAACCGCTTATTGGAAACCGCACTTGATTTACCCGAAGATGCGCGCCTGGCCTTCGCCCGTCAGGCCTGTGGCAGCGATACGGCATTATTCCGCGACCTGGCCGCACTCATTCAGTCTGAGGTTGAGGCCGCTGCCTGGTTGCCCGATGCGGCTGCCGCGCCGTTACCCGGTGTGACGCCACCGGAGCGGGTGGGCCCCTTTTTGCTGGGCGCGCAACTGGGCCAAGGCGGTATGGGTGCGGTGTACCGAGCGGTGCGTGATGATGGCGCCTACCGCCAAGAGGTGGCGGTAAAGCTCATTGCGCCGGGCAGGCTGCATCCGGCCAGCATGCGCCGGTTTCAGGCCGAGCGCCAGATTCTGGCATCAATGGCTCATCCCAATATCGCCCGGCTTTTGGATGGTGGTACCACCGCGGAAGGCGTGCCGTATTTGGTGATGGAATATGTGCGGGGTGTGCACCTGGACCATTTTGTACGCGAAAACAGGCTAACCCTGGATCAGCGCATCGATCTCTTTTTACCTATTTGCCAGGCCGTGGAAGCGGCGCACCGCCATTTGGTGGTGCATCGCGACCTAAAACCAGCCAATATCCTGGTGACCGAAGATGGGATTCCCAAGCTGCTTGACTTTGGCATCGCCCGTTTGCTGCAAACCGAGGCGGCCGATCTCACGGCTACCGGTTGTCAGGCCATGTCGCCTCGTTATGCTTCGCCGGAACAGGTTGGCGGTGGTCCCATAACCACTGCCAGCGATATTTTCAGCCTGGGCACGGTGTTTTACGAGTTATTGACCGGCAGTCATCCTTTTGCAGAAAACGCCACCACGCTCGAGGTGCTGCGCCAGGCCTTGCAGACCCGTTTGGTGGCCCCGCTTGCCACCCGGAGCCGGAACTACGCGGCATTGGCTAGCGCGCGTAATATGACGCCTGGCCGGTTGAAACATCAATTATCCAGTGATCTCAACACCATTATTCTCAAGGCATTGGAAAAAGACCCCAAAGACCGTTACGCCACGGTCCGCGAGTTACGCGAAGACTTGGCGCGGTTCCGTAGCGGCCATCCCATCCGTGCCCGGCCGCCCGCCTTTTGGTACGTCACCCGGCGGTTTGTGCGCCGCAATATGTGGGCGTCGCTTGCTGGGCTGGTGTTTTTTGCTTTGCTGCTGTGTTTCATTTTGGTGACCGGCTTTCAACAACAGCAATTGCTGCAGCGCAGCAAGCGGCTGCAGGTGGAGTTTGATAAGTCGCAAGCTGTGATTGGGTTTATGCTCAAAATGTTTGCTCACGGCGATCCCGGTCAGAGCTCCGCCCGCGATTTGCCGGTGAGCGAAATTCTGAAGCGTGGCCGGACCCTGGCCCAGACGAGTATGAACGATCATCCCGAGACCCGGCTGGCCATGCTGAATACGATTGCGCAGGTTTATGCCACGCGGGGCTATTTGGACGAAGCTGAAGGCTTACTTGCCGAAGCAACCGCGGCGGCTCAAAACCTGACCGGTGACTTGCGGGAGGTGCGCCATATTCAGGTGATCCAGGCCAATATCCAGTATTGGCGTGGCAATACGACCGCGTGTCTGGCAGTGTTGCAACAGCTTGAAAAAACCGTGCAACCTTCAGATCCACCGCAGTGGCGCGCCCAAGTTCACTACCAACTAGCCCGTGCCTATATCGAAACGGCCCGGTTCTCAGATGTCGCGCCACAACTAAAAGCAGCACGGCAATTACTTGCCACTGAAAGTGGTGAGTCTGCCGTGATCATGGGCCTGGAACTGGATGTGTTGCAATCACAATGGTTGTTCAATACCGGAAAATACGGCGCTTCGCTTGAGGCTGGTTCTGCCGCATTGCGGCTTGCCCGCAAAACCTGGCAGGGCGATCACCCATTAATGGGCGGTATTTACAAATTTATGGGCCACAATCACTATGCCTTGGGGGACTTTGAAAAAGCGGCCCAGCATTTTCAAAAAACCCTGAGTATTAGCCGCCATTTCTGGGGTGAAGACAATTACTATACGGCAGAAGCTTTGGGCATGCTTGGCCATATTTTTCTGGTTTCCGGTGATCTGAAAAAAGCTGGAGAATATCTGTCCCAAGCTGAGCGCATTCACCTTCAAGTGCTTGGCGAGAATCATGTCCGCACGGCAGACATGTACCAAGCACTCGGCGAATTTCACCTGCTGCAAGGCGATTACCAGCGAGCCCTTGAATATGTGCTCAAAGCATTGGCTATTCGCCGAGACCAAAAAGGCGCGAATCATCCACTCACCTTGCTCACCCTGTCCATGGCCGCGCAGATTTATACCGATTTGGAAGATTGGCCGCGGGCCTCCGCCTCTATTCAAGCTGCTATTGCCGCCCACCGGCAAAGCACGGTTCACAGCGAAGCGCTGGCCCAAGCTTATATTATGTATGCCAAGTTGCTTTTCCGGCAGAAGCGCTTTGCCGAGGCAGAAATTCAAGCGGTCAAAAGTATTACCAGCTTTCGCCGGGTGAACCTGCAACATCCCAACGCGCCATTTGCTTTTTACTTTGCAGGCAAGGCCGCCTTTTACCAGCATCACTACTCAAAAGCGGCCGGATATTTTGAAGAAGCTTTTGCCCTGAGTGACAGCCGCTTTGGCAGCGGTCACCTTTTGACCCATGAAATGGCTCTTTATCTTGCTTCTGCCCTTGTTCGCGGCGGGAACCTCAACCGGGCTGAAACGCTGCTGGCCGGTTGCCGCGCTGCACTAACTTCTGGGAGCCGCTGGGATGACTTAGGGCTGATTGCCGATTCGGTTCACGCAGAAATACAGGCACTGCAAGGATGTCAACGGCAAGCTCTGGTTCTGATCCAAGAACCGTTGGCAGCTTTGGAAATGGCAGCCGCTCAGGAGCCCTGGCAGGTTTCGTTGCAGGAACGCGCAGCATGGATTCGCGCAGAAGCTTTGCTACAGAACTAACCCGCGGTTTCACCCCATTGAAACCACGGGTCAGCCTGGCCGTTAAGTCCGGCAGGGTGTGAGCCTGCAATTCTCACGATTTTTGGTGGTGAGAGATTGAAAACCCTTGAGAATACGAAACTGGCGATTGAAAAAATGCGGTGTACGAGACACTACACTCGTGCTTTTGATAGGCGAAAGGCCTTTTGGGGCATGGCCTTCCGGTATCGCAGCTGGTAATTCGCAAGCAATGGGGGCGAGGTTGGGTTATAGAGCTGGGGTAATGCTGCCGCATTCCATGGTAATGGTAATCGTGCGCCTGTGGGGGGTGATTCTGCCCCAAAACGTGCGTGCATTGGTGCAGGTATTGTAGGTTTCTTGGCCCACAACCACGGTTTTGCTGCTATTACTGTAGTAGGTATAACGGTAGAGGTTGCCCCATTCGCTAGCATTGAGTGATTGAAAGGGCAAAATGCAAAATAGGCTGAAAAGCGCGCCCACAAATATCTTTTTCATGAATAGTCCTCCAGGATAGTAGTGGGGAAGCCCGCTGCTTTATACGGGCAAACCCCTTTCTAAAAGGCCTATGCGCTGGCTCCGCAAAAATGCGACAACCTATTTTCATTTTTTTTAATTTTTACCGGATTTCACAATCAGGCTGCCAAAAAGAGTTGTGCCATTTGTATTCTTATCAGCATGGTTCGCTAGTCTCTTTCTGGGGCCCCCAAATTTCCTGAGTTCGTTTTCTGGCCACAAACGATTTTTTAAACAAACTCGGGGCCCATCCGCGGCTTTGGTTGGGTGGCGTACAAGATTGGGCCTCTGCCCAAGCCCCGCACGGTTGGGTCTCAGTTCCTTGATTGTGAAAAAAACAGCCATTTCTGAATCGTCAACTGGTTACCCTGATTGAAAACGTTTCTAAGTGGTACCCATACGGGCAAAAAATGCGCCGCAATCTGCAACGTGGGCCTCGGGTTCTTCAACCCTCAACCCCGTGTTGGCGCCCGCCATTGAGCGCTCATCCCGAACACTCGCAAAAAAGTTTGTTAAAGATCTGGTAAACCCAGTGATTGCGGCAGGGGTTTTTCTGGCGCACTGGTAAATAACTTGGTGATATAGGCTTCCAGAGTAGTAACACCGGCCCGCTCGAGGCGCCTTTGCAGTTGTGCTTGGGAAAGAAGCAGCTTGAGCCGCCGGGCCAGTTCTTTTTTGAAAGCAGGCGTATAGATGCTGCCATTTACCGCGCAATGCTGCCATTGATCCACCGGCTTCCAGAAGAGCAATGCGTCGTGGGCATCTGCCATGGTTTGGCCCGGGGCCGAAATCGCGCTGTGATTGCCCACATAGGCCGCTTTGCCAAAGGGGGTACCGTTTAGAGTAAGTGCCACCGGCTGATTGTTTAGTGCGCGAAATGCGCGGTCCCAATTGCCGTCATCCATGCGGATCCAGCGGTATTGCAAGCGTTCCATGCCCGCCTGACTGCGTTCGCCGGTGACATTCGACTTGATTTTTTCAACCATCAGTGCCGGACCGTGGATGCGGATCGACCAGGATTTACCCGGATGATGCTGACTAAAAAAGGTGCCCGTGTTCCAGAAAAGGCTGCCGTCTTTATGGCGGATTTCCTTATAACTGTGGCGGGTATTGGTGAAAAAAACGCCCTTCTGATGTTGCTTAAAATCTCCCATGATATCCAAAATGGCGCGATACATGTGGTAATCGAAGCTCAGCAGGCTGCGTTGGAAGGCACGATGATCGGTTTTGTCTCTCATTTCAGACCAATACACCGGATTTGCTACCCCATGAACCTGAAACCGCTTGCCGGGTGCCATGTGGCGGTTGATCTGCCAAACCCGGCGCAACAGAGTGAGCACATTGGCATAACGCCAGCCATAGCCGCTGAAATCTGCTTGCAGGGCGGGGTAGAGCAGGTGCTCATCACCCTTGGCACTGTTGAGATAGGCATCCAAGTGGCGTTGTTGATTCACCGCAATCACTTCTAAGAAAATGTGTTGAATACGGCCTGGTGCCCGCGGATCGGCAATCAGTTCCGCGAAAAAATCCCACGGATCTTGGGCAGGGTGTAAGGCTTCATCAAAAATCACCAAATCCCGGGTTTCCAAGATATCAAAAACATAGCTGGCCGGCGGTCTGCCATTTTGGCGCAAACAGCGGATGTAATCCGTAACCAGCAGTTGCGGCTCCAATAGCCAAGTGGCCAAGCTAATGAGAATCATAACCAGCATGATGAACCTCCCTGCAATTAGGCGTAACACAGGCGCAAAAAGTTGTCGGCCGGCACCAAACTTTTGCTCGCGGTTGTCACAAGGCGGCACGGCTTTTGGGGATTTTACTTTGCTCAAATTTGGTGTGTGCCGCACCGCTCCGGCACTTATGCGGGGAAAATGACTTTTGGCGGGTAACTGGCGCCTTGCTGTCGTGGCTGTTCCTGGGGCATTGGGTTAAGATGCAATAAAAACGGCATGGAGGGTGTGATGGATCTTCGTGAAATGCGGTTGCAGCGCGGGTGGTCTCAGGAACAGCTGGCGGAGCTCAGTGGCCTTAGCATCAGGACGATTCAACGCATTGAAAGTGGTCATAACGGCGGATTGGAAACGCAGCGGTCGCTGGCGGCCGTTTTCGGCGTGAATGTTTCCGAATTGGCGGTTGGCAAAGGGATGACGTCAGAGGATGCGCCGTGTGTCACAGAATCCTGCCGTGACGCTGAGGATGTTCGTGCCCTGCGTGGGTTTTATGCGCACCTATTCAGTTATGTGCTGATTGTGGGCCTGTTATTTGCCACCAATTGGCTCACCAACCCGGGCCAAATTTGGGCCAAATGGGCGGCATTGGGTTGGGGCATATTTCTGGTGATTGATGCGCTCGAAGTTTTTAAGGAACATATGTTTGGCGAGGCATGGGAGCGGCGCCAAATTGCCAAACGGTTGGCCCAAAAACCCTAGGATGCTGACCAGCCCTTGTGACCACGGTTGGCTATTCATAAAAACCGCGAATTAACTGTTCCCCGGAAAATGACCTTTTACCTAACCAATCCGGCGGTGATCCTACCCAGAATGCCAGGATAAGTTACATACTGCGTGCCAATTTGAAAGCATAAGTCTGCGATGAGAAAATATGTGTATGTTGGTCTAGATGTTCCTTTGCCATCGCTTTCAAAAAAATACGTTACTTATTTATTTTGCCGGTTAGTGTTCCATCTGCCCATCTCGGCCAAGATCGGATACAGCGTCTCCCCATCGTTGGTAAGTGAGTATTGAACCCTTACAGGAACTTCCGCGAATACCTCGCGATGTACGAGGCCATCTTCTTCCAGCTCCCGTAACGATCGGGTCAGCATTCGGTCAGACGCTCTGGGCACCAGCCGTTGCAACTCAGAATACCGCTTTGCACCTATCATCAAGTGAAACAACAAAACAGGCTTCCATTTGCCGCCGATTATCGCAACAGCAATCTCCACAGGACATTCACCGGCCGTCAAATCCAAATCAAACTCACGCGGCATTTCTGGCCCCACCATCGACCTACAAACACTGATGTAAGAAGCAAACACTCTTGCAGGTAGACAGTAAAATAATAAGTAGCTACCTTACAGATGGACACTTTTTGATGAGTCCCTCAACAATACAGTACCCGACATCGGCTGGGTCTACAAGATCGGAAGGTGAATAATGCTGGATACAACTGAAATAAAAAAGGTTCGCGAGAATCTAAGTGCTTGGCTGGCGGCGTTTAACGCCAAGGATATGGATGCACTATTCGCGCTCTATGATCCTGAAAGCATCTATGCCAACGCCGGTGCCTCCCTGATGCGAGGGGTGGATCAAATTAAACCCTGGTATGAGCACGCCTTTCAAGAAATTGAAGGTACATTGCGCTATAAGGAAGAAGCCGCCTTCATCGAAGGAAAAATGGCCTTGCTTCTGGGGGCTTATTATTTCGAGCCACCCACGGGCGTCACACCGCCCGAAGGTGCACATCTTGCCGGTCGCGTGCTTCTGGCGTATCGCCGCAACGGCAGAGGAGAATGGAAGCTGCTCTTTGACATCGACAACACGCCGCCCGACGTCACGCCCGCGCTGTTTATTTAATTTCTGACAACTCTACCCAAGGAAAATGACATGACAAAAACGAAACGCAAGATTGCCGAGCGCCCGCACCAGATCGTCGAACGCGTGGCCGAGTTTATCAAGGACGGAGACCTGGAAGGTGTGGTTTCCATGTTCCATCCGGATTGCCGTGTGGCGATGGACCCTGTAGGTGCCCCGTTGGAAGGCCATGCAGGTGTTC